>JBBPBX010092752.1:0-13679 GCA_038048925.1 Garcialebias charrua
TTTTTATCATTTGAAGCTGTGAGATTATTATTGTTTCAACTCTGTTAGACGCTGTTGGGAGCATTCAGGTGAAGTTTTGTCAGCCGTGGTCTGTGGGGGGGTTCTGGTTCCGTTTCGACCCAGTTCACGCACAGACTCCTGTACAAAGCTTTGTTTGACCGCCGAGTCAGAAGCCTGAAAGCTAATTTAACATCTACAAGATTGCTGTTGTGGTATTTTACATTTTAGAGCAGGTCAAAGAAGCATATTACTGTTAGAACGTGTCGGATAGCGGTTCTGTTCAGACCCGAGTTTCTGATCCACGACAAAGTGGACCGGAACCGACCTTAAACGCGCTCCGAGAGAGTCCGTGTTTGTTCAACAGCTGCAGTGCTGTGTTACTGAGCGTAACTAAGTTGGCCTGTCTAGGTGTGTTCGCCGCATGTTTCAGAATTTTGGAAAGTTAATTTGTAGCGTTTGAGTTGTTTTAAGAGCTCTATAAAGTTGTGGTCTGTTGTGCGAGCTAACGTTAGAGCTACGTGTCCAAGTACACGTTTGTTTATGAGCTGTGATTGGATGAAACGAGAGCTGTGTGCTGTCAATCACTCAAGTAGCGAACGCTGATTCGCTGTTGTGTGCTGTCAATCACTCGTAGCGAGCGCTGATTCGCTGTAGTGGGAACGCACGCCGTTGCGACAACCCACTTTGTCGTCATTTCCGGTACTTCATTGGTCGAAGGTTAGAAAACTACATTTACCATGGTTGCTTGGGAAAAGGACTACAAGCACTGTGATTGATTGGTTGACGTCACGTATCTCAGCACAGCAGAGCTGGTGACGCGCTGCGTCGACCCGCCTATTTGTGTCGTCATTTCCTGGTGCACTTTCAGTGACGAACAGTCACATTCACAAAAAACATCATAAAAAGTCAGCATTTTATGGTGAGTTACCAGCTTTTAATTTTGTTCTGTACACAAACAATAGCTCCTGTTTATTTTAAATAAAATATTTAGAATAACAGAGGTACGGACAAACATTTTTGCTTATTTTAAATACAAAGAATTTAAAATAACAAACAAAAGTACAGTTTTCACTCCAGATAACTAAAAATTTTTTCCTTTCTCTTCCTTTCTCTGACACATCATCTTCCACAGTTGTCCTGTGCACATTTAAACTTTCCTGTTTATTTCAAATAGTGAAAAGTTTAGAATAACGAATACAGAACATCTTTTATTTTGATTTTCACTGAAAATCCAGATAAAAGATGGCAGGCACAGAGGGTGAGACCCCTGACACCTCTGATACAGGGCAGCCTGTGCCAACTCAAGGCCACGACCCGACCAAAGAAGATTGGATCGAACGTGCCTTATTTTCACTCACAGGGCCCATCACAAACTACCATGAAGAAACACAGTTGATGGAGGAAGCAGATGTGGACAGAGCATTAAAAACTGTAACAGCTGGAACCACAACGGCTGAAAAGAAAGCAGACAAAGATAAACGTTTGGCTAAATTAAGCCTTCTGTTAAAGGCCAAGCTAGACTTTGAAACTGCTGTACGCCGGGCTGTCTCTACATCATGTTTAACAGCACAAATGGAGGTTGCCGCTTTACAGCAGGAGGTAAAGAGTTTAACACAGTCGAGTATTGGCAGCGCTGAACAAACGCGTAGTCTCTACGAAGAATGCAAAGTGTTAAAAAGGGATTTTGACCAATCACAAGATGATTTGGAAAAATGTGTGGTGGAGAAGGATAAGTATTACCATCAATACAAGTCGATTCAGGCGGATTGTGGGGAGGCACGAGACGCGCTGGAAAAATGCACGGACACCCTGGAATCATTATCACTACGGTACACAAGGCTGCAAGAAGATTATAGAAAATCACAAGAACAGCACATGATGTTACAACGTGAAAATGATGGGTTAAAAGTCCAACTGAACAGTTGTAAAATAGAGCGTGCATCAGCAATGAACAAACTCTTTGAAGAAGAGAGAAAATGTTTGGGTCTCATGAGTAAACACCTTGAGAACCCACCGCCCCCGCTGCCCCCTCCCATACCTGATGACCTACTCCCTCCTCCACCGCCCCCGCCCATACCAGATGAACTACTCCCTCCAACACCACCGCGCCGTCCCTTAGGGCCTCTAAAACCGACAATCCCACCGGATGCACCGGTGGGTGGATCTGATAATAACCCACAAATACCTCTATCAATGGCTGAACTACGGAATATGGCGAAAAGCATTCAAACCTTCGCCCCTGGCCCAATGGGCTCACACGAAACCAAGATCTATCTCGAGGACCTTGATTTCCAGCTTCAACGCTTCCCAGAAGCTACAGATGATGATAGAATCTGTCTGTTAAGGTTAACATCGGACAGGACGGTGCATGCTTTTATGAAGCGTCAACGAGAAGCAGTGATGAAAGACTACAGTCTTCTCTGTGCTGCGCTGATAAAGGAGTTTTCTCCTTGCACGGGGCCCGATGGCATCATAACAGCAGCTAACATCAAGCAAGGTAGGAATGAACACCCAAGGTCATATTATGACCGAATATTCCGTGCCTATTTCGGGGACAGATGCGAACCTGAAATGGAGGAGGAGGTAGGGTTTAAGTATATTTTCAGCCAAAACCTCTGCCCTGACATAAGAGAGAAAGTACATGTCAGCGCAAACTATAAACGGAGGTCCATCGAAGACATAAGAGAGTGCGCGATAGATGTTTTTACAGGTCGCACACCAAACAAAACACCCTTTGAAGTGTGTCCTGGTGAAAAGGTCAAATACCAAACGCTAGACCTTGAAGGAGCAAGAGCGCCAGCTCACTCTTTTAAGGAAGCCGAGAATAAGCAAAATTTCCAACCTGACAGACCGCAAAATGAAGGTGTCCGCTGGAACAAAGACCAAAAGGGGTCCAGAGACCCTAAGTGGTACAGGCCGCATCAAGAGGAAGAGCCCCATCAAAAAAGGAGGGCTTTCCAAAAGAAAAAGAAATATGGGTCCCAAGGAGACTCATATGAAAGAGGGTGGTCCCAGAGAGGACCCCCGAGCAATGCGCCAGCTCCTGCACCTCAAACTGAACAGTCTGGGGCGAGGAAAAACCCACAGAAGTTCCAGAAAAAAGGCCCTAAACCTCTGTCTTCAGAAGAGATGGAGAACATACGTCGGTTGTTAGAAAGTTTGAAAAAAACAAACAAGGAAAACAAACCTGGTGTGATGTGTAGCACTATCATTGATAGTGACTCAGAACACACAAATAACAGCAATGCCACGATTGCTGACAGTCACCAAGATACTGATGGTCAGGATGCTGACAATCAGGGTATAGACAGTCAACAAGATGTTGACTGTAAACATGACGTCATTGTTACAGAGTCCGAGAGCCCCTCATCAGAAAAAGGGGGGGAAAGCGCACTCACCAAAGACAATGACTCGTCACAGACCGATCACTCAGACCCATGTGTGACTGCACTACCAATACAGGTGAATGAAATTCACACAGACAATGGTAGACGTAACAAACGTCGAAAAAAACCTGATAGGTTCCTGTGTAACATTATCAGGAAGGGGCCCGCTAAGAAGGCTTACCTGTCAATCACTTTAGAAGGGGTCCTCACAGAAGAGGCCCTCCTGGATGGTGGGGCTGACATAACCATTATGTCTCCCACACTGTTGAAGGAGCTAAGGATAGCCGCTAGCGGGGTTGACAGGGAAATACCCCTCAAAGAATGTGCTGTAGTACTGCAGGGACTCTCAGAGACGAGAACAACCCTTACAGCTATAGCCATGGTTCATATGCAGATTGGTGAAATGACGCTATACCACCCGGTACACGTGTCCACCGTTGACTCATTCCCATTTTTGGTTGGCCAAGACTTTATAAACCGCTTTGACGCGATTATAGATTATGGCGATCAAACAATGTGGACCAGAGTGAGCCAACCACTGCCGATCGATATGCCTACACATGGTGACACTGACTGTTTTACAGCAGGTACCGCGGAAGGCACAAAGGGGTCCTCCAACGAGAGCACAATCCCGGTAAGTGAACCTTCAGCAACAGGTGAGGCAGAAAAGGCCCAACAAGAGAGCCTCCTCTGCGAGCTGAAACAGTCAGCACTCACTGAACACTACCTACCGCAGGTAGTCAAAGGTGTTGAGATCCAAGGATCCCACACCGATGATGCTGTTTTGTCTCCTTGGACGGAGAAATCAGCGATCAGCCAAGCTTTCTATGGAACCTTGGTTAAAAAACAGTTGGGTCTAGAAATGAACAAAAAGGCTTTCCGCTTTTCGTTGGACCCCATCGATAAACAGGTAATGACCGCAAAAGGGATCATTGACCTGAAACTGATCTGGAACCAACGAGAACTGGATCACCCGTTCCTCGTGGTCCCGAACTTACCACATGCAACCTACATAGGCTCCGACATTTTGGTAAGGTTAGGTGTCCGAGTGGACATCAACAACAATGTACTGTGGTCACTAAACACAGCCACAAAGGACTCTCCTGTGCTAACAACAGAGAACCTTAAGGCTGGACAGACCATTCCAGAGGTCTGTCAGATTGCTAACAGCCATAACACTGCGGTACCACCTCAGGTTATGAACAAGCCGGTGATGTGTCACATCATGAAAGGACAAGCTATTAGCACAAAACAGGCATACTTTCAACCATCTCCTATGTTTTTCAACTTAGGACTGTCCATGGAGGCCACATTCCAAGTGACCCTCGACTGCAGAACCACGACTGTTGCTGTGTGCAACACAAGCACAGAAGAGGTACTGATCCCAAAAAACACACAGCTAGGATGGTTGATCTCTACTGATTTTCATGATTTTGAGCTAAGCATTCCATTTCTGGGAGGACTCCCAGAAAACTTGATCCCAAATCAACACACGGGGCAAGTCTTGTTCACGAAACCAACACAGGCCATAGCTCTTTTCTCCCCCACTGAGTCCGACCAGGACACTGTCCGCAGGTTCGGTTTCAACAAAGGAGACAGTCTATGCCCCCAAACTTACAGTGCACTACCTGTTGACAGGTTTTACGACACTGAAGGGGACTCACTGGAGCTCCCCAAAGAACAAGAACCCCTCTCAGTTGCTTCACAGATTGACCAGGTGGTCGCCCAAGCCGACGCCCTGAAAACTGATGAAGAAAGGGACAAACTTCGCAAAGTTCTTCTAAAATATGAGAAATCATTCTCAACTGACTCGATGGATTGTGGGTTGACCACGCTCCACACAGTGAGCATCCCAACCCCGCCTAATGCTCCCCCTGCATTTGTCAGACAGTACAAGATTCCTCTGGCAGCACATCAACCTATCAGAGAAATCATTAATGACCTGTTAGAAAAAGGTATCATCCGATACTGTAACAGCACTTACTCTGCGCCTTTATGGCCGGTGTTAAAACCTAATGGTAAGTGGAGACTCACTATAGACTACAGAAAGCTAAACAAACAAGTTCCCTTATCCAGATGGCCTATGACGCAACTCCAACAGGAACTGCCCAAGGTCACCAATGGTAAGTACTTCTCGACTCTCGACGTCGCCTCTGGTTTTTGGACCATCCCTGTGCGCGCCGAGGACCAGTACAAACTAGCTTTCACTTTTGGTGGCCGTCAGTACACCTTTAACAGGTGTCCCTTTGGCTACGCTAACTCACCTGCAGAGTTCAACATCTTCTTGAACAAAGCATGTCCAGACGCCCACGAGCGTGGAACACTGATCTACGTGGACGATGTCCTTTTGAGGCAGCCAACACTGGACTCACATTTGGCTGAGATCGACCACGTTCTGAATCAGCTGACAACTGCTGGTGCTAAGATATCACTGTCAAAATGCCAATGGTGCAGAACCAAAGTGGACTACGTTGGCCTACTTGTAGGTCCTGACGGAGTACAACCACAGCTGACTCGCACCCAAGGCCTCGACAATCTCAAAGTCCCCACCAATCTCAAAGAACTACAAAGTTTTCTGGGCGTGTGTAACTACTCGAACCAGTTCATCGAAAACTATGCGGACCTTGCGAAACCACTGACTGAACTCCTTAAAAAAGACGTACCATTTGTTTGGACTGACAAACAGCAACAGGCAATGGACGCTCTTATAAACAGGATCAAGTCAGCCCCTTGTTTAGTCTACCCAGACTACAACAAAGAGTTTTACTTGGAAGTGGGCTTCTCAGCTCATTGCATAAGTGCAGGTCTGTACCAGATACACGACAGAGACAAACGTGTAGTAGCCTATGCCAGCAAAACGATGGCAGGCCCCGAGTTGAGATTCTCAGACTGTGAGAAAGCTTTACTGACCACAGTGTGGGCAGTTAAACATTTCTCCAGCTACATTGGTGGACAGAAAATCATTGTGGAAACACAACACCAGCCAGTGACCTTTCTTAACAGTGAACGCATCAGAGATGGTGTGGTGACAAACTCACGTGTTGCAACGTGGCTCATGGCGCTTCAAAGTTTTAACCTAGACATACGTTATGGTCAAAACAAGAAGTCACATCTGGGGACGGACTTGGCAATCTGCCAGAAGTGTACACAAGATGTACCAGCCACCCAGCCGCCGGTTGAGGTAAAACCCCCAGTAACTGAAGACCCGAATCACCACTTCTTTGATGACAATATCTGCAAAGATATGACAACGTTGTACGTGGATGGATCTTCATTCCTCCGCGACAAGATCTGCAGAGCAGGTGTTGGAGGGGTCCTCCTCCAAGACCAAGAGCAGATAACTTTCAGCTACAAATTAGGCTCTCAGACTTCTCAGTACGCTGAGATTGCAGGAATCCTAATAGCTCTCCAGATGGTAGTAGAACGCTCCATCAAGACGCTAGTCATCTGCACTGACTCTAACTATGCTCGTTTGAGTTTCGCTTGTCACCTCGCTGTGTGGAAACAGAACGGTTTCCTAACAAGCGACAGAAAAGTGGTCAAACACAAAGAGCTTTTCATAGCGTGTGATCACTTGGTGACATCACACGACTTACAGATCTACTGGAAGAAAGTTCCAGGGCATTCTAGAGTCCCAGGCGATGACAAGCACTACAATGACATTGCAGACTCCTTAGCCAAAGAAGGAGCCGACGAAGGTCCTCTATGGTCCTTCGACCCCTCCTGGTTAATCGAGACTCTGCCAACACAACCTTCAGTCAGAGTTATGGCAGTCACACGTGCACAGGCCGCAACCAGACCTGCTGACAACGCAGTCTCTGTACGACCCGCACTGACTGACCCAGACATCATCCAACTACAAAAGTCGGATCCTGCTATCAACTCCATGATACTGTACCTGACTGATCCGAACAAAAATAGTCCGTCTAAAGACGACCTGGATTCCGATCCAGACCTTAAGGTCCTCTATCAGCTGCGCAAACAGCTAAAACTAATCAAGGGCATCTTAACTTTCGCTCATGGACCAACGTCCTCACCTGTGTTCGTGGTTCCCCATGACCAAAGGGGGGTGATGTTAGTTCATGCCCATGATCTCCCGTCCGCAGGACACAAAGGAGATAAAGCCACGCTGACGGCATTAAAACAAATTGCCTATTGGCCTGGAATGAAGAAGGATGTCAAGGACTACATTGAAGGGTGCGTGGTCTGTGGCCAGTTTCAGCCAACCAGACCACTTCACAGAGCACCACTGCAAAGCAGAGGCATTGCATTCCCATGGTCTGACCTCCAGATCGACTGGGTTGGACCACTCACTAAGAGCTCTAGAGGAAATAAATATTTTCTCACGGTAACCTGTGCATTCACCAAATGGGTAGAATGCCTACCAGCTCCTAACGACACAGCACAAACCACTGCTATGTTGTTAATGAATCATATATTCTCAAGGTTTGGACTTCCCCTTCGGGTGAACTCAGACCAAGGTACACACTTCACAGGTGAAGTGATGAAAGAACTGTGGAAGACGCTAGGCGTCAAGGCCAACTTTCATGTCGGCTACCACCCACAGGCTTCAGGCCAAGTAGAAAGAGCAAACAGAACTGTGGTGAGTATTTTGAAGAAATACGTGGCTGCAAACCACAAGGACTGGGACGTGAAACTCCCTCTGGTCCTCATGGCCATAAGAGCCACTCCACACACATCAACTGGCATCTCTCCCTTCGAGATGATGACCGGTCGACAAATGACTCTCCCTCTACACCTGTTGTACCAACCAGGCGACGCCGCCATGGCGACAGCCTACACCACACAACAATACATGAAAGATTTGAATGTACACCTCAGAAACACTTTTGCTTTCGCCCAGAAAAACCTGGAAAAATCCGCTGAAGGACGTAAGGCGTACTACGACCAGAAGGCCTCTCACAATGAACTCCAAGTGGGAGACAGAGTCTGGTACTATACGTTCGCCCCAGCAACCGGGAAAGGAGGGTCCGAGACCGGAACTCTCGCCCGCAAACTAATGCCCAGGTGGACTGGACCTCATCTGATAACAGACAAAGTGTCCTCAGTCGTCTACGAAATCAAAATCAGCAAAGGCCGCAAAGAGCCAATTGCTAAATGGGTACATCGAAATCAGATCAAACCTTACAAGGCGTTCAATGACTCCACAAAAGACAAAGATCTCACAAACTCACCGACTTCATGGGATAATAAGGTCGTCCAAACACAAGTTAGTAAATAAACTAATCAGGTTTAAACTACCGTATTTCCCACCCTATAAGTCGCATTGTCCAATTTGAACTTAGAAACGCTAAGCCTAAAACCCACAACAAAAACTAACCTTAACAACCGTTTAAATCCACGAGATTTAATTTGACCTCGGTCATAAAGTTGAGACCTGTTTTTCTTGTGTGTTGCACTTTGGAATCTGACGACAAGAGTGTGTCGAAGCAGTGAAACGTTGTTTCCTTGTTGTTTAGTCATTACTGTTGTCATTAGTTGAGATATTGTTTGGTTCTGAACACTCCCAGCCAAAAAGGTTTTGTATTAACATTGGTTAATGAATGATATGGATTTAACTATGCCAACATGCAGTTCGTTTTGTTAAATCTCAATCGTCGAAGAGTCAATGTAGTTTAAAGCTACTCAAGGTACCATAAACTACATTGACCTCACAATTTCTAAATTGAACCGATTCGATCGTTTCTATTCTAGATTGTCTATTCATTTTGATGAGTCTCGCCATAGACTTCAAAATTTATTAGGAATACCAAATCCTACGTCGTGCGTCTAAAAGACAACAGACATTTAGATCAAACTATATTTCATTTTTTATTTTAGTTTAACCTAAACTAAGTAATGAATGGAGGAATAGTTTGGAATTAGAGGCCTTCGTTACAGAAGCCCTCCAAAATTCTATAGGTATAGATCCCTATATCTGATTTATAGAATTGATCCACCCCTTAATTGGTAATCGTAGCTGATCTAAACCATGATAGCTTACATACCAGGTGCATATAGGTAAGGCTTAATGTAAAATCCCAATCATAAGCCCACCTTAAAAACCACATAATTGCATGACACATAGAACCAGAGTGGCACGGACTGGAAACCAACCAGCCTTCAACCTTCGATGTGGGGACCTGCTACTTCAACGTTGGTCTTCAACCTTCATCCAAGGGTCGCCTCCTCTGCGTCAATCGAGGGATCCCCTCCACATGCTGATAAAAACAATTGGTGCTGATGCAATCAACAAAACTAATCGTTGTGGATTTACTGCTGTGGAATTACCGCTGTGGATTATAAGACTTTGCTTTCCAAGGGATCACAGACTTTGTTTGCCAAGAGTTAACAGACTCAGTTTTCCAAAGGATTAAAAGCTTTTCGCAATGGGATTACCTCCGAACAGTATGGAATTTCCAAAAACTTTATGGGATTATAATTTTTGATTTTTTCTTTTCCACTTGCTGGATTACTTCAAGATCAAAGACAGTTCAAGGTTTCCTTTCGTGTTGGACCCCATCCCCAAGGACTGGCGATGGCTTCCAAAAGGGGGGAGATGTAGTGGACCTACCCAGGGTCAAATTAAGGTTTTTGAACTGTCCAGTGATGACCTTTACTGACCTCTCAGTAAAGCAAGACATTTACTACAAAATTATTCATTTAGCTATAATCTGATAACATAGTCACCAATAAGAGACTATTTCTATCTTTGATTTTAGGCTGATGTGATCAAAAGAATAATTTTATTTGTAAGAGCATCAGTACATTTTAATGTCAGATAAATCAAATACTCTGCTTAATTCAAAATGTTGTACATGGAGGATTTCTCCTCTCCTCTCGAACTTGCATGTGAAGATAAAAGGAACACTTTATCTCATTCATTTTAGCTTGAGCTCAGGACAATCTAGACACCCAAAGACTTTTGTTTTTGTCCTATTTAATAATCAAGCTATTATCATTAATAGGTCCCATATGTGATGCTTAATGACGTTGTTTTAATCAAACCAACAGTATTTTGTTAAAGTGTTAAAGCAAAGGAATCAGTTTTATGATAAAATGCTGACATCTGAAACTAACACTTTATCTTTCTGACAAACTAATCTTTTGACCCCCTTTCAACATGTTGATGTCATCCTCACATCAACTTATGATGCCATTCGGCCAATCAGAAAGAACACATTTTCTGGGTCACGTCTCAGTTAAAACCTTCACATCTTACTTTCTCTTAAAAAAGTCTGCTGGAGTAAGCCTCAAACCATGGTCTTCTCCAAAGAACTGATGATCGTCTAGTCACACGCTAAGGACACGTCATTCAGTTAAAGACTTATAACATGCCAAGTTATAAGCCATCTTCAACAGCTGAAAAGCTCTCTTTTATTGACATTCCTTTAAGGAACGTCTTATCTTGAAACAGCACCAGGAGCTGCCGTTACTTCGGTTCGAGTCAAGGCGCACGTCGCCCATTCAACTTAACTCAGCAGAAACCACAAGGGGTAAAGGTCTGAAAAACAAAACATCCTAACAAAATGTAACTAAGGAGGACTCTGCAATGTAGTGAGAAGAGCCGAGAGTCATCAGGGTCTCGTTGCCCTCTGGAGATTGTTTTAAAGGAGAGATGGGTTAAGGCTCCCCATAGCTCTGCGTCTGTCAGTACGCGTGTCCGTACGCGCGTACTGTACGCGGACAGTTCACTCGCACAGCTCAGCGTTCGTTTTCACGTTCATTCTCGCGTTTTCGCACCAAATTCTTGACGTCATTTGAGCAGCTGCAGCGCAGAGCGTTTACCTACGGGACAAATTGAGGTCGCTGATTGGTCATTTGCTGACACGCCTACTGAATTGATTGACAGGTCGGGTGGGGAAAAAAAGGTGCGAGCTGGCAGCTGCAGCCGCAGCGGTGTTCTGTGTTTATATGTTAATAAAAAGTTCTAAAAAATAAAAATAAAAACCGGGAGCGCTGGTCCTGTTGCCCACACATCAGACCAGCACACCAGGAAATCTGTAGAACCTCCCGCAGCCACGCTGGACCTGAGTTTAATTAGCTCGTGACAAATTTGTTCATTTCTCATCATTTCAGTCATGGAGTCAACGGAGGAGGAAGAGCTCACTTGCCTTTTGGCAAAAAAACTAAAGAAAAGGCCAGATCAGGGATGAAGAAGGGGAATTTAATACATTGGTGTCACATACAAAACAGTCCGGTGCTGGGCAGTTTATTGTGCGACAACGCGTTTGCGTATGCAGTCGTAAAATTAAAAAAAAAAAAAAAAATTATTAAAATTTATATTTTAATTTTAAAATATAAATATATATATATATATTAAATATATATATATATTAATATTATATATATATATATAAATATTAAATATATATATATTAATATAATTTAATTTATATATATTAAATATTCAAATTAAAATTTGAGCTTTGCGCATACATACCCTGTGGGGGTACGCTTGTGCCTCTGCATAGTACGTGCGTACAGCTGCGTACGGCCGTACGCAGAGCTATGTGGGGACTTTTAAGAGTCCTAACTAATTCCAACATCTGCGTCAAGTCAGGGCTCTGTCGTAGAGTGGGTCTTGAAGTTAATAGGTTTTCCATAATTAAGGAGGAGTTATATTTATACTGAGGATCAGGGTTGGAGACAGCAGAATCAAAAAGTCTCTGAAGCTGTTGTACAGACACAGTGAACTCAGGTTCCAGTCCAACAGAGCCCTCTGGGGTCGTGAACAGATCTGTCCGTTCCACAGAAGAAGGGGGGCACGGACACTCCTCCCTTTGCACAGACCTCTCCTGTGAGAGCCTCCTTGGCTCTTCGTTTGTGTGTCCAGTGGGTGTGCGGGGGCTTTGGTACTCCCCCCTCTGCGAAAGCCTCTCCTTAGATTCCTCAGAGCAAGGGCTCAAACACAGGCGCTGGTACTCCCCCCTTTTTGAAAATCTCCCCGGCTCTCCTGACAGCACATGAGGAGAAGCAATAGGAGGGGTGGGTTGGCACTCGGAAACATAGATATAATATACACTAGATAAGACATCCCCGCTGTTGGCCAATGGAGACCGACATCGTCAGACGTCGGCCATCTTGCCACAGACAGAACGCCCACTCTTAACATGAATGTGAATGGGGCATTTACTATTAAAATAACCATAACTTGCTTAATTTTCAACCGATTTTAAAACGGTTTGGTTTGTTATAAATGTGAGAGATGTTGTTATAATATGGTATACTTAAGATGGACGTTCACATGAAAATAACGTTATATAGACACTGTATTGCACTGTATTGCACTGTAGTGTATTGCACTAGAGGTGAAGAGAGTGTCAGATAGGGTGATGTGTCTAAAGGTAGAAGTAGAAGGTCTGATGCTAAACATAGTAAGTGGTTATGCTCCACAGGTTGGATGTGATGAGGAGGAGAAAGATAAATTTTGGAAAGATTTGGATGAAGTGATAGAGAGTATTCCCAGGGAGGAAAGAGTGGTGATTGGAGCAGACCTGAATGGACATGTTGGTGAAGGAAACAGAGGGGATGAGGAAGTGATGGGTAGGTTTGGTGTCAAGGAAAGAAACCAGGAAGGACAGATGGTGGTGGATTTTGCCAAGAGAATGGAAATGGCTATAGTCAATACCTATTTCCAAAAGAGGGAGGAACATAGAGTGACCTATAAGAGTGGAGGAAGGAGTACACAGGTCGACTACATTCTGTGTAGAAGAGGAAACCTGAGGAGATTGGAGACTGTAAGGTTGTGGCAGGGGAGAGTGTGGCCAGACAGCATCGGATGGTTGTGTGTAGAATGACTGTTGTTGCGAAGAAGAGAAAAAGAGTAAAATCAGAGAAGAAGACCAAATGGTGGAAGCTAAAGAAGGAAGAATGTTGTGAGAAATTCAGAGACGAGCTGTTAAAGGCTCTGGGTGGTAAGAAAGAGCTTCCAAGTGACTGGGCTACTACAGCAACAGTAATTAGAGAGACAGGTAGGAAGGTACTTGGTGTGTCATCTGGACAGAGAATGGATGATAAGGAAACCTGGTGGTGGAATAGTGAAGTGCAGGACGCCATTCAAAGAAAGAGATTAGCCAAGAAGAAATATGACAGTGAGAGGACTGAAGAGAGGAGACAGGAATATAAGGAGATGGGACATAGAGCAAAGAGGGAAGTAGCTAAGGCAAAGCAGAGGGCGTACAATGAGTTATATGGGAGACTGGACACTAAAGAGGGCGAGAAGGACTTGTACCGATTGGCAAGACAGAGGGATCAGGCTGGAAAGGATGTGCAGCAGGTTAGGCTTATTAA
>JBBPBX010092754.1:0-13679 GCA_038048925.1 Garcialebias charrua
AACGTGGATAGCTGTCGCTTTTCATCAGCTTGTAAATGTGGTCCTAAACAGTTTGAAAAATAGAAATATAAGGAATGTCTCCTTGTGCTAGCAATAAGGGTAACTTTATGTATGTATATATTGCAATTGCAATATATATTGTGATATATATTGCACAAAAACAATTCAGTTTACCCATACATGTATATCCACTCAATTTTTACGGGTCATAATTCATTATTTTAGTCATTTTGCCTCAACTTCATTGTGAATTGTACTGAGTGAGTGCATCACTTCAGAGGACTGTGTTTGATTAAAGGCACACGCTCATCACATTGTTTAGGCGTTTCCTCGTTTTTCTTGTTTTCCTTCCTACCTGTGCGTCATCATAGCTGTATCGTCCGGGGTCCTTCAGGTTTTGGCTGGTCTGTTCGTAGCTGTGCGAGTCCAGGTTGATGGTGCTGAGTGCTCCTTCTGCCAGGAACTCTGCCCAGATGTCCTCCACCCTGTGTGCCACTTCCTGCTGGGGCACCCGCTTCAGATCCTGCACCTCGAGCCAGAACCTGCAACATGATCAGATCCAGAAGACACAACTTCATAATTCACCTAAAGAAGCTGCTCTGGGTCTGTTTTTAGGTTTTGTGCTTTAAACTTTTTTTTTTTTACTCCTCAACTATTTTAGAAATCACTAGGGATGCACAATATTATTGGCATGATATCGGTATCGGCCGATATCAGCGATAAAGGTAAATATCGGACATCAGCCATTCCATCAAAATAATTCACGCACGCACACACACACACACACACGCATGAATACACGCGTGCACAAAAAAACCCTCCTTATTCCCGTCCAAAAGACAAACTTTCCCCACTTATATTTCTTCACTACACTGAATAAATACAAAACAAGTTTAGTTCTGTGTTAGGATTCAACTCTCGTTTGAGATTTGGAAGCAAAGAATCATTCTCCCCACGACATTTAAACTTTAACATCATAAAGTCAAAATCATTTCCTTCTTCATGTCCTGATGCATGTTTAATAATCTAGTTAGAAAAATCCAAAAGTTAAGTCAGGTCCTCTGGATCGAAATAATTTCTGACAATCGCCCAGCAAAATTTGTTATCATAACAGGCCTAGATATTGGTCAAAATTTCAATATCGTGCATCCCTAGAAATCGCCGACTTTACATCTTCCTCCGTCCACACACAGCCCTGCTGTTGCAAATTAACTTACCTTTGATGCATTCACACACTGAAGGAGGAAAAACTAAATATCTGAGTGCTGCTCCCGGGTTGAGCCTAAAATCTGAAAGTTATGCACCATAACTCATGTTCCCTGAAGGAAGGGAACGAGGTGCAACATACTTGCTATGGGAATTGCGCCCCCGCGCGATTACCTGAAGGAATATACTCACGCCTTTACGGCTAGGGGCGTCACCGCCGCGCCAGAGGCCCCGCCCTCTGGGTACTTAAGCGGCTTGCGCCCCTCCATCTTTCTCCAAAGTTGCACTTCACCGAGCTTTCAGCATTGAAAAGGGCCAGATATGTTGCACCTCGTTCCCTTCCTTCAGGGAACATGAGTTATGGTGCATAACTTTCAGTTCCCTTTCAGTCTGGTCTCTCGGTGCAACATACTTGCTATGGGAACGTAATCCATTCACGCCCTTGAAATGCTCAGTAAAATGCATGCTAGAGTGAACGTCTGCCCTTGACCAGCAGGCATCTCAAAGCTACTTTCTACTGTGTGTTAGAAAGGACAGCCTGAGTGACATCACCCGCAGTAACATCCAAACTGTAATGCTTTGCAAAAGTGTTTAATGAGCTCCAATTCGCAGCAGCGCAGATGTCTGCGACTGGTACACCCTTGAATAATGACCAGGAAGTGGCCAAGCCCCAAGTGGAGTGAGCATGCACTCCAGAGGGTACCTGTTGACCTTTGCTACTGTATGCCCTTTTAATGGCCTCAGTCACCCAATGTGAGAGGCATTGTTTTGATAGGGCCCTCCCGGTAGCAGGTGCTGCAAAGCAGACGAACAGTTGGTTTGCTTTCCTCGATTCGGCTGTTCTCTGCATGTAGGTGCGTAAAGCTCTCACGGGGCAGAGAGCCTTCAGCCTTTCCTGTTCCTGAGTCAGGACAGGAGCAGGTGGGAAGGAGGAGAGATCAAAGTCTAGACTCCTATGGTTCAAAGTCAAGACTTTGGGAGTGTATGCAGGATTAGGTCTTAATGTGACCTTTGACCCGTCAAGGACGAATCTGGTACACACTGGATGTACAGACAATGCATGGAGATCACCCACGCGTTTCGCCGAGCAAAGTGCCAAGAGTAGAGCGGTTTTATAAGATAATAAATCTATCTTAATCTCGCTCAGTGGCTCGAATAGGGAGTCACAGAGGGCCCCCAGGACCAGGCCAAGATCCCAACCAGGGGTGGTTTAGTCCTAAGCACACCTTTCATAAATCTTATTATGATTGGATGTGCTCCAGGTGTCCTGTGTCCCCAGCCTTTGTGACAGGCTGAAATAGCTGATAGGAAAACTTTAATCATTGAATAAGAACGACCTTTTTCCAGTAAGTCCTGAAGGAAAGTCAGGAGCTGAGCCAAGTCGCATACATAAGAAATAATATTTCTTTCTGAGCACCAAGCTGTTAATAACAAAGGATCGTTCGCAACGTGAGAACGTGGGGGTGTTCCTTTTGGTTTGGCAGACTATTTGGTGATAAAGAACCCAGTCCCTCTTGAAAAGCAGGAAGAGAGATCTGATTCAACTCTGACTTGTTTTCATCCACAACAGGCTAAGCACAATCGCTGCTGTGAAGTTTATGGCTGCCTGAGGGCAACTGATGTAACCATCACTGACCCCCCGTTGATAATGTAAACATCTCCCGTGGAGCTTTTGTTTGAACACATGCACGCAGCACGCACGTGCAGACAGCCGGCATTTTAACAATGGCGGTGGACTGGACAGTGGACACACGCACCACTTTCTGAACTACAGCTGATGGAATATATTTTGATTCTCATATTTAATTATTCTACACCTTACCTGCATCTGTGTTGGAAGAGAGCAGCTGCCTGGATCCAGTTGTCTGTTAACGAGGCAGTCGGACATTTCACGTGTCACGCTGCACTATAACATACTAAATGTGCTATATATTAACAGTTTAACAATAATAAACAGTATTTATGTTAGCGTGGGAGATATTTACATTTATCTGAGCTAAATGAAGCTATCTGGACTCGTTACGTCATGCCTAACATGCTGCATGTTGAAAATGAAGACACCAGGTTGATTTTTAATTTATTTATTTATTCAACACCACAAACTCATGTCACAAACACTGAGAATTAAATTGAACACTTTTTAAAACACGTTAATCGAACTTTAATGAACTGGACTCTGTTGTTTTCATCCCACTGGACCCACATCCGAACCGCCGGTCCGCTTCGTGGAACAGCTTCGACCTCGCAGGAAAAAAATAAAAATAAAACCTCAGTTGCTGCTGTAAATCAGCTGATTCTCACGGAGTAAAGTCAGACATGTTGACTCGGTTCCGGTTCTGCTCAGCAACTGGTGTGCAGATGAAGCGGCCCCACTTGGTGTCAGATCTGTTGACTCTTATCCAAATTCCAGCTTTACCTTGTTGTTAACTTGTTGACAACAACTTGTAGTAGCTGAACTTTTAGCCAGAGAGGAAAACAGGCTGCCTCGTCTGCTCTGTTTACCTCAGGCAGCAGTGGCGCATGCGCAGTAGTGAAGGTTCCAAAGATCACAGCGCCATCTACAGGCCCAGCATGGTAACTACAGTAAATTCATGAGTACGGGGGGTGGGGGAGAGAGTCGTATCCACAGAATTCGCCCATGTCAACGCAAAACTTTCAACCTAATTAACATACCCAAAAGTTGCGTTTCCCCCACACAGTGTCCGTGTAAACAGGGCCTGAGTCTGCTTGCCACAGATGAATCAGAGACACCCAGCTGGGGTTTATTGATTAGGCTAATACCCCGTGGGCCTTGAGGGAGGGGGGAGGAGGCCCTCTCCCTTTATGACGGCTTGCAGGTTAGAGGAACCTGCTTTGCTGAAGACATTTGTGTGTTTTTTTTTTGATAGTCAATAAAACAGAGGAGCTGTTTCATGATCTTTATTCGTGCTTATGTGTAATGACGTACATGATTCTATGTCACTCACATCAGAGAAAGCATGATTTGTGCATGCTGAAAATATACCAGCTTTTTGAACTGTGTTACAAGCAAAGTCTGGACATTAAGGGATCATTCCCATTACCATGTGGGCGGGTGATCGTGTAACGTGGAAACGTGAACCTGGTTCATCAGGCACGTTTTTGTCTGTTGTCCCGATTCGCCGAGGAGGCCCTGTGTTTGGTCGCCTGGTGGGGAACAAACCTGTTTTTGCTCCATGCGTGCTCTGCGCGAGGTTGGCCCGGCGGGGGTCTCTGCCTGGGCTCCTCCTCGTATGCTGGCCGCTTCTGCGGTGGGGCACGCGTTGCCGAGTGGTGCCGAGACTGCGCAGGTCTGCTTCCAGCAGACTCCCTTGGGGGGGCGAAGCTTCTCCGGGGAATGCCCACCCGGAGAGCTTCCGCCTGTCTGCGTCTTTGGTCCAGCTTGGTCTGAATTCGCTCCAAAGCTTTACCAAACAATCCCGTCGGCTCTATCGAGTGGTGGAGAAAAGGCACCTTTTGTCCCTCCGGGAGATCCGTTAAAGTCATCCAGAGGTGGCGGATCGCGATGACCACTTCCGCCATTCCCCTGCCCTATGCAACAGCAGCTGTCCCCATCATACGGAGCACAAAGTCTGTTGCTCTGCGGGCTTCATCCAGCAATTGGGCGGCCGCCTGCTTGTCCGTTGTTGTTTGGACCTGTTGCAGTTTCTCGGCCAGGTAAGCCTGCATTAGCGCGGACGCGTTCATGGCGCGAGCCGCGAGTCCCTGAGCTCTGTAGCACTTCTCGAGTAGAGACGCTGAAGCTCGACAAGCCTTGCTGGGAAGAGTTGGTTTTGTTCCTGATGATTTAGGAGCCAGGTGAGACGCTAGTGTGTCCTCAATCTGAGGCACGTTAGCTAATCCCACTTCATCCATTCAGTCTACGTCGAGGAACTGCGAGAGGGGAAGAAGCATAGGGGCTCTCGGTTGAGTCCAGGTGCGAGTTAGTTTTGTGAGGAAGTCCGGGAACACGGGCATCCTTTGCCTCGTGGCGGCCTGCTGCTTCGAGTAAAAATAGTTTCCTGCCAGCCTCGTGACCTGTTGGTGAGGTGGAGGTTCAGGCCATGGGATATGCAGCGTGTCCGCTGCTCTGTGGCACAGGTCGAACAGAGCAGGGATGGAAAAGTCAGTTTCTGGAAGCACAGGTACTGGGGTCTGGGAGATATCTTCACCCTGATCCTCCAGTTCCACGTCTGCTTCCTCCGCTGAAAATTCACCCGAGGCTGAAATCGAGATCTCGTCCTCATTCATCATGTCTCGGGTGTCGAACTCGACTGTTAGGTCCACCATAGGAGCCAGCATGTCAGGGCTGTCGCCCCATTCGACTCATGTGCTGTCATGTAGAGCCATGTTCTCTAGCTCCGGCGTGGGAGTGAGCGGCTCTGTGGTGTCCGCGTCCGCTGGTGTCGCTAAAGCGCCCATGGCTTTGGCGACGAGGTCAACCCGATGCCGCAGCACCGCGTCCAGCATGAGGTTGCAATGTGGGCAAAAGTCGGGCGTATCCAGTGCTGTTTTTGCATGAAGCATTCCCAGGCAGACTGGACAGGCCTCGTGGGTGTCCGTTGCTGTGAGGGAGAAACCACATCCGCTGGGAGAGGCGTGCGAAGTTGGGCTCGCTGTCTCACTAGTTTTCCTTGGAAGTCTCGCTTTTTGCTTTCCTTTCTCCGAAGGCATGTCCGAGATGAGACGGGCAAGTCCTTCCAGAATCTTCTTTCTTCTTTCTTGAAATGTCTCCTCTGTCGCGTCGCTTTTTCTGGCTAGCTCGCTAGGAGTTAGCGAAATAGCCTTTTTTTTGTGGCGTAGTTAGTGCCGTCAAGCGAAGCAATCTGTAGAGAGAGGAGAAGAAAACACTTCGGGGGTTAAATAAATGTGCCGGACTAGCTTTCGTTAGTCCAGCAGTATGCAGGAATAATTCTCTGTGCGCTCTGTGTAGGGAGCCAGCTCACCTCAAGTTGAGCAATGAAGCAACAGAGAAGTCCCGCGAAGAGGTAGTTCAAGTTTAGCGAGGTGAAGGGCAAAAAAGAGAAAGATGGAGGGGCGCAAGCCGCTTAAGTACCCAGAGGGCGGGGCCTCTGGCGTGGCGGTGACGCCCCTAGCCGTAAAGGCGTGAGTATATTCCTTCAGGTAATCGCGCGGGGGGCGCAATTCCCATAGCAAGTATGTTGCACCGAGAGACCAGACTGAAAGGGAACTGTTGATTCTGGTCCTGCTGAACAGTTGGTGCATCTCTAATTAGAATCACGTGATCATGAAAGCCAGAATATATGAAAATACATTGGAAACCCTCCAAACGTCAATGGACTGTAATAAAAACAGACCTGCCGGATGACAACTTGTGATATTAGTTTCTATCTGTATTGATCTGCAGACTGCACACCTCAGGGTCTGGTTTTCTTACTCCATGTTTCTGTGGAAACTCTCCAAAAAATTCCCTCATAAAAGCAAACACAATTAAAGGTCTTGAGATCGGAGTGAGGAGTATGGAGGGGCGCGCAGTGGATGAGCAGTGATACATCTTGCTTTGTGGGCATTTCTGTGGGTTTTCTCTGCCTCAGAGGTACCGGTACCAGTAACCTCCGATGGAGGAGTTCACCTCTAGTCTGCCACCCCCGAACAGTTCTCTCCAATTCACACAGAAACATCCACTGCTTGCTGCATGCGCATAATAACTAATAGTCCAAATGTGATTTTTTTTTTTTTTGCAAATTAAAAAAAGGGGATCTAAATTTAGCCTGTCATTAGAGAAGACAAACTAAAAAAATAAAAAATAAAAAAGGCAGATGGTTCACAAACAGTAGAAGAGTTGTGAGTTTGCTGCAGTTGGATGAGTCACCTCTGTCATTATCTCTCTACACTTTGAGTTTTCTTTGTGTTTTAAGGTTTCTAGGTAACTGGAAACTGGCACAAATTCACCTAATTTCCTTCAGTGGGTTAAAATTGTAGGTTGGAGCCAGGATGATGCCAAAAAAAAAAAAAAAAAAAAGTTGTGGTTATTTCGAGAGCACTGCAAGTTTTGAAAGTTTCCCATATGAACCTTATATCAGCTGCAGTTTTATAATGTTGAAGAAATTTAATTTGTCCTTAATTATTCCATGTCCAGGTCCTATACAACACCAAAACACTGATGGTTTTACTGTGACCCCCTCACCCTTTAACTTTAGAAGTTTCTGCTTCAAACCCTTTAATTAAACTAAAAATGTTTTTGATGATAGTTCTGCAAAAAAAATCCTGCAAAGATCCGTTCAGATGTGACTGAAACGACAAATCACAGTCAAATAAAGTCACTTATTTGCTTCGTTTTTATGTTTCACTTCCCTGATTTTTTTTTGGGACGTTTGTAAATCAGCATGTTTAAATGTAAAATAATTATTTTATCTATTTGAGGGCGGCTGTGGCTCAGTGGCTAGAGCAGTCGTCCTCCGATGCAAGAGTTGGGGGTTTGATTCCACCAGCAGTCACGTGCTGAAGTGTCCTTGGGCAAGACACTGAACCCCTCATTGCCTCCAATGTGTGTCCCATTGGTGTATGAATGTGATAAAGAACTGATTATAGATCTAGTAGAGTGCTGTATGAATGGGCACAGATTGTAATGTAAAGAGCTTTGATGCCGGGTACCCACCTAAATTGTCAGAACGCTCCTGCCGCCCCCTTTTGGCCGCTTGTCACGGTCACACTGGGAGACACTGTGACGCGTCTGATGACGCGCACTGGTGGGAGGCAGAGGAGGGAGTCTAGCTCGTTTTCCGGGTCAGTTGTTGTGTTTTCATGCTGCTGGCAGATAAAATCAGCAGCACGTGACCCCCGTTCCTACTGGAGTGGGTTTTCTACGAGCCGAACTGCAGCTCCGACAGTCTTTGTTGAGATTAAAACGTTTTTTTTATGTTTGGGGTGATCGTACGCTGGAGCGGACAGCAGCAACTGTAAAAATTCCAAGTTTCTTACCGGAGTCTGGTTCCAATTCATGGAGGCTCGATGGGGTAAGTTTAAAAAGTCCAAAAAAAGTCCCGTTGTCGTTGTGTAATCACATAGCAGAGGCTCTCCCGATTGGTTGTTGCGATGCGTCGAGCAACGTCGAGCCGCAAAATATCAACTTTTCGATCCGACGCTGCTCAACGCGTAGGTTGCTTCGGACGCGCGCGTGCGCGGAAAGGAACTGCCGCGTGCCGCCGCACCGCTTCACGATACGCCGCGCCTCGACGCGTCTCCACATAGACTTTGCATGTAAACTGTCCGCTTCCGCCGCCTGACACGGGTCCAGTGGGTAACCGGCATTAATTTATATGGCAATGGATAAACGTTCTATTTTTATTGTCTTGTTGGTGTTATCTTTTTTTTTTGCCTGTTTTTGTTTACTGTGGACTATATGTGTCTGAAATAAAGTTTTGATTGAATAATTGATTGAATTTTAGGAGGTATAACATTTTACTCATCATGTGTTTTCCTGAGGTTTTTCCCCCTCCAGTTACCGTAATTTCCAGACTACACAGTGCATCTGAGTATAAGCCGTGCACACTAAATAAAAATAATAATTTTGTACATTTAAAAGCCACTCTTGTGTATAAGCCACAGGTGTTCATACTGTAACATGAGTGGCAGTACAGTTACAGAGAGAGATGTGCAGCTCTTGTAGATCAAGAATCAACCAGACTTTCTGTTCAACACAGAGTGAACCCCACAGGTCTTCATGACAACTACCGTATTTTTCGGTGTATAGGTTGCACCTTTTTATGGTTTTTTCAAGGCCTGCAACCTATACACCAGTGCGACCTATTTATGGATTTTTTTCCAATATTTTTAGACCAATTTTTGGCTGAGTTATGACCCTTTTTCACTTTGGCAGAAAATGGTGCAGTACCACTTTCGGCCGCTAGGGGCGCAGTGCAGTACCACTTCCAGAGGAGTACACCGACCCAAGAAGAAGAAGTAGACCGTTTCCAGCTCATGTGCCCGAAAAAAAGCTCCTCTGCTCGGACTGATTCTGTCGGCCTCTGGGCTGGATGTAGCTTATGTTAGCTCTGTTTGTTTGCTGTTTGTTAGCAAGATAAGTCAAGAACCACTCAGCGGATTTTTCTGAAACTTACAGAATGGAATGGAATCACAGTGTGGACGTTTACAAGTGAGTACCTTTATTAGATGTTTGAGTTAAAAAATTAAAAAACAATCTTTTTGTAGCATTTAGCTTCTAGTGTTAGCTTCTGTATTTGTTATAAATAGCTTCAAAACCACTCGGTGTATATTTATTTCTGCTTACAGAGTAATTATAACACTCCAATGTACAGTACTTAACTATGTCATGGATGAATCATTTGAGATGAGATTCGATTTTTTATTCGTGTCAGAGGCGTGTTAGCCTTCGTTTTATATCTGTGTACTTCTGTTTACGTCATAAATAGCTTCAAAACCACTCGGTGTATATTTTTTCTGCTTACAGAGTGCAATTATAGGAGCTTTAATGTATGTTACTATGGTCTCGAGAAAACATTTGACCTAAAATTCGATTTTTTTTATTCGTGTTCTGAGAGACGGACTCCTCTCGTGTTTAGCTTTGTTAGCTTCTGGCAGACATTAGCAGCAGAGCTAAACACTCGGTCCATATTGCCGGGTTGACTCAGCGGTCACGCGGCGCGTCAGCGGTGGATGACGCGTTACGTCGGCGGTGACGTAGGTGCGACCTATACAACGGTGCGATCTATACAATGGAAAATACGGTACCTCTGTCACTCATGATTACTCTACTGAATGGCCTAACACAAACTAACACATAATGAACACAAACTAGGCTAAGAAGAACAGACTAATCACTAAAAGAACAATGTTAAACCTCTAACAGAAATTAATAACAAACTTACATTTTACCCATAATTCCTCTATGAGTCCATGTGACTCAGTGACTGACAGTCAACCACAGCAGAATGCTACAATACGTATCAGTAACAACACAAATACGTACAGTAAATTAATAGTTTTTTCTAAACCATGCCAGTAACACAGCTGGTTAATAAATAAAATAAAATAAAAAAACAGTAGCCTACCAGGAAGTCATTGATCGCCATCTTCAAGCTGTCCTTCTGCTCCGCGGAGCAAAAGTTGTGCGAGCATGTGAGACTTGTCATTCCCCGATCTGTTATGGAACACAATCCGTAGTGTAGCTATTTGCGTATCCGATAAAAGGAATACTTCCGGGTCGCACGGATCGCCGTTGAATATGCTAGATTAAGGAAAATCTACTGATATAATTCTGTTTGTGAATAAGAATTTTCTCAATTTACTTAGAAAACTTATGTGCTCTATCTCCGCCGATTTTCATGTTGCTAATTTACGCCACTCGTATTTCTGTTGAAACCGCTGACGTATATTTACGTCATGGTTAAAATGATATGCAGCTTCACCACTGAGCGGCGCTGTTTCACCATGGAAATAATTCATTCTGTATCTTGCAGAGTTTTTTCTCATTCAGCCCAGGCTGGGGGTCAGGTCTATTGCATGGCATATCATCATATCATCTTAACCAATGATTTGTAACAAATACGAGTGATGTAAATTAGCTACATGAAGATTGCGGAGATAGAGCACATACTTTTCTAAGCAAATTAAGACAGTTCTTATTCGTAAACAACGGCGATCCGTGCAACCCGGAAGTACACTACGGATCGTGTTTCATACAAGATAGGGGAATGACAAGACCCACATGCTCTGCTCACGCAGGGGAAACCCCCCTCTCCAATCTCTCCTCCCCTCCCAGTTTCATTGGTTTGACTGTGACCTGTTCAGTCATTGGTCAGTTTTTTTTAACCTTTATTTATACATGTAGTCTCAATGAGGCATGAAGACCCAACCCCCAACAGATTATGCATTGAGCACCCAGGTGTGATGAAACAAAGTTTTTGACAGCAGGAAACTTGTTAGCCCGTCCAAAAAATAAAAAATAAAAAAATACATACCGTAAATTAATCTCAGGGTTGAAAGTCTGTGAAAAAAGTAGCGGCTTATACACCAGAAAGTACGGTATTTGTAGTAGTAATTTCACTAACAACAGTTATAATTTTGATCCTCACTGCAAAATCTGAACACAAACAAAGAAAGATTATCCTGAGCTGTATCAAATGCTGCAGGTTGAAAATGTTTTCTCTATTAGCTTATCTGGTTTATTGATGAAATTGGAAAATGTAAACAAAGCACTTTTATTCATAGTATGAATTTTGTTTCTTACTTTTTCCCCATCCACCAGTCTTCATAACATCACAATAAACAAATATCCAAATGTATTTTGTAAAAAGATCAAGCTGTTACAATTTTAAGGGGAAAGATATATTTGTAAAACCACAGTATATAACTAGTTTGAAGGGAAGGTCAACCTTAATTCAGGGAGTTGGATTATGGAATGACTTGGAGACAAATGTTAAGGAAGCCAAATCAATGTTTGTATTTAAGAGACTGGTCATAATCGAATTGTTGAAGAAATATATATGAAAGTATTTTAATGAGAAATGTATGAGATTTGGAAAATTGAGTGAGTTATTCATTTTGATTTTGTTATTTATAGAATAGGGTTGTTTGAATTGTTTATTAGATAATAAGGAGCAGATTTAATAAGATTTTTTCTTCATCTGCTACCTTTCATTTTATATTTTTTTATATATATTTTTTTTTTCTAATTACATATGTTAATTGTTTTGTATCTCATTATTATAAAATGAATAAATAAATTAATAAAATAAACAAAATAATGTTGAAGGAATTTTCCGTATATTATTTTTAACTGAAGAATCCAAAGAAACTGACAATCTGGTGTGTGTTCGCTTCAAAACCACTTCTGTTCAAACACTAAACTTTAAACTGCTGCTTCCTTCGTGCCAACCTCAGGTTTTCAGAGCTGAACTCCGACTCCAGAAACTTGAGGAAGAGATCCTGTCCTGCCGGGTCCTTCAGGGCCTCCTCCAGAGAAAACCCCCACTTCTTCACCCTCTGCTGACTGGGCTCCTTACTGGAAGAGATGAAAAGAAGAAAAGCAGTTTAAAAGTTTACCTGAAACCACTGGAGGGAAGATGAAATGGAAGGGGAAAAAAAGCCTCACAGTAAAAGGAGTAACTGGAGGGAGGCAGGGGAGGGTCCGATAGTCATCTCTGAGGCATCAAAAGGCCGAGGATGGGGTCTTAGCAAAGCTGTGTTTTATGACAATGTTCATCTAAGATCACATAATTTAGACTTCTACAGAGGATAATATTCATTTCTCACAACTAATCACTTCAGATGGATCATTAAGCTTCATTAGGCACAATGATTACGTGTCGGCTCGAATTAGTTTCTGCATCACCGGACCAGGGAGTTCGGAGCAGAGTGCAACTTGACAAGAGCCCGAGTTTCCATCTTTACTTTCTGTATCTTTTTATTTTTATTTTTAATCAAAACCGCAGATTACCAACATCACACACGTCTATAGCTGAGCAACAGACTTTGATTGATTTTGATTAGATAAACGTGTGAGCCATCAAGATTCTTTACAATATTAATCTCTGCAATTAAAAAAACGTCTAACAAAAGTGCTTTTAAATCCATTACAGAACTTTGACTTTAAACTGATGTGATTCAGTGCAGGGATAAAATAATGATCAGATTTGTTGAGCAAGTCAATTAAAATCAGGCAGTAAAGCTCAACATATTGCAAACATCATCCAAGCTGTAAAAAGCTCTACAGCTCCTCCAAAAATACAGTTTACATTTACGTCTAGAGACTAAAACAACCCCACAAAAGTTATTGATTAGGAATAAATATGTGCCATTTCTTCCTAATAAATACAAAAAATATTGTTTCAAGGAACATGAGTGAATTACCGTAAATGTACTTTTTGTAATCAGTCAGATTCACTTGAACATTTTCTAGTTTAATTTCTCTGATCTCTCCAAATGTATCAAATTGACTGATTTAGTCATGTTTCTGTTTTCTACATTGATTGTGGCAGATGTGTTGAACTGAATTAGTTTTAAAAGTTAATCAGTTGTAGATGTACCTTCAATCATTGATTTCTCCAAGTTTCATTAAAATCTGTTCAGATATTTTGCCATAACAGTAGTCCCTCAGTACTTCGTGGTTCGTTTTTCAAAGACTTGCTCTAGTCTATTGCGTTTTTCGTTTGTTTTTTGTTTTCTTCAAAATAAGAGTGGATATGACACACAAGTGGCTGATTGATGGATGAGCTGCTCGATCTGAATGGAATTTTTATTTAAAATAGATTATGTTAAATTATTTAGTGCTGTGCAGCCCAAGCAGCAAAAGAAGCTTCCTCCTGCAGCTGATCAACTGATCTCTGCTCTGCAGTGGAGAAGTGGGCGTGGCCAAGAGGTGGTAGAAAGCAGCGGAGGCAGAAAGCTGAAATAATGACATGCTGTGCGCTTTTAGAGCATTTAGAGTTTAAGAGTTTAAAAACATTGTTTAGAATATTACAAGAGTGTGGGAAGGGTTTAAAACACCTTTATAT
>JBBPBX010092755.1:0-13678 GCA_038048925.1 Garcialebias charrua
TGAATGAAAATTTAGCAACAGTGGTTCTACAGAAGGGTTTATGTAAATCACACTTCCTTCTTGTAGAGTATGAATGATAATAAGAATTGAGCTCAAATAAATTATGAAAATATTTAGGTAAAGAAAGTGGAATACATATAACTTTATACATTAGGATTCCTGTTTGATACTTATTCACATCATAGATTGTAAGAATTTCTAATTTTTTAAAGAGAGGTGTGGATGGAGCTAAATATGGCGAGTTAGTGACAATTCTTACAAAAGACTTTTGAAGTTTATGGATTGACTGCAAGTAAGAAGGATAGGTACTAGCCCAAATTAAATTACAGTAAGAAATATGGGGATAAATTAAACTATTGTACAAAGTCAATATAGTACTTGTTTTTAAATATGGTTTAACCTTTTTTATAATACCTAAAGATTTAGAAATCTTCTTATACACTGATTCACAATGATTCTTAAAACAAAGTTTCTCATCAAGATAGACACCTAAAAACTTTGTTGATGAAACATTAGAAAGTAAATGTTTATTAATATAAATTTTAGTTTTTTCTGGATTGTAATTTTTATTCTTATTCTTAAATAAGATGAAATTAGATTTTTTAACATTAAGTGATAGTCTATTTAACTGAAACCACTGAGCAAATTGACTGAGCCCATAATTTGCCTTATCAATAAGTGAGTCAAAGTTACCATCAGCAACAAAAAGATTGGTATCATCAGCAAATAAGATAGGTGTCAAAACACTAGATGCTTTTGGTAGATCATTAATGTATATGAGAAATAATAATGGACCCAAAATGGATCCTTGTGGAACTCCACATTTTAGGACATCTCGCTTTGACAATTTACCATTAAAAATTACAATTTGCTCTCTGTTGTGTAAATAATTTTCAACCCATTTCAGAACCTTATTTTTAAAACCATAACAAGACATTTTTGATAACAAGATTTCATAATCCACAGTGTCAAAAGCTTTTGATAAGTCCAAGAAAATTCCTAGAGCATATTCATTTTTCTCAAAAGCAGTTGAAATCTTTTCTCTAAGATGCAAGAGAGCCATATATGTAGAATGATTCCTTCTAAAGCCATACTGATGCTCATACAAAATATTGTTGGCATCAAGATGCCTCAAGATTCTAGAGTACACCAATCTCTCAAGTATCTTAGAAAAGCACGGGAGAACTGATATGGGGCGATAATTTGAAAATACAGATGGGTCATCAGCTTTAAACAGAGGGATGACCTTGGCAAGTTTTAGATCTTGTGGGATAATACCAGATTCAAGTGACAGGGAAAAAATAAATGTTAACGGAGCAACAATTATAGGTGCAACTTTTTTGATAACATAGGCTGTAATTTCATCATGGCCAGCAGAAGAGTTTTTAAGATTCTTAATGATGTCAAGTATTTCTAAAGGTTTTATTGGATCAAACGTATTTAAAGAGGGATAATTTTCATTTATGAAATCAGAAGGAGAACCAGAAACATTATCAATATTCTTTGCAAGGTGTGGTCCCACATTTATAAAATAATGACTAAATTTATTTGCAATTACTGTTGGATCTGTTATGATTGAAGTGCCATTCTGAAATGTAGCCTGGGATGGGGTAGAGGCATTTTTCTTATTGAGTAGTACTTTTAAAATATCCCATGTAGTTTTTGAATTATTTGATGATTGAGTAAATTGATCGCTATAGTAATTTCGTTTAGTATTTCTAATGAGGTGATTATAATTATTCCTATGATTTTTGTATGTAGCTAAATTTAGAGGACTTGGGTTTTGTAAATATCTTTTATATAACTTGTTTTTCTTTAATGCAGATTTCTTAAGTTCTGGAGTAAACCATGGTTTGTTAAATTTTACAGAACTTCCTTTACCTTTAGAAATCAGAGGAAAACATTTGTCAAAAACGTAACGAAATTTTGCATAAAAAACCTTATAGGCCACATTCACATCAGAAACTTCATATACTGTTTCCCAAGACATATTTGCAAGTATACTTGAGAAGTTGTTAACGTTACGTTCATTGAAATTTCTAAAATAAATTAATTTTGATTTATTTGTGGACTGATTGTTAATTACGGAAGAAAACTGAAAAACAGGAAGGTGGTCTGAAATATCAGTATAAAGAATACCAGATTTTATAACATCAGTCAATGCATTAGTAAAAATATTGTCTATCAATGTAGAGGACTGAGGAGTTATTCTAGTGGGCTTACAAATGAGGGGATAAAAATAATTTGAAGACAAAATATTTGTAAGGTCATCTATGTGATGTTTGTTTTCATTCAAGAGGTTGACATTGAAGTCACCTAATAAATAACAAAGTTTACCCTCTTTAGCAACAAGTTCTAAGATATCTGAAAGACATTCTTTGAAATTGTTTATGTCTATATTAGGAGGACGGTAGATACATCCTACAATCAATTTTCTTTTCATAGATTGAACCTCAATAAAAACACATTCTGTATTACAGCCATGAAACTTCTCTTCAAAATCAGATCGCTGTCTGAATTCAAGGTCCTTTTGAACATAAAGAGAGACTCCTCCTCCTCGACTTCCTCTACATCGGTGAACAGCTGTGTAACCATCAATATTAAACAGTGAATGGATTTCATCATTTAGCCAAGTTTCGGTCAATGCAATTATTGTGAACGTATGGTTCAGTGATGCAAGATAATGGTAAAAGTGATCATAGTTTTTTGAAAGACTTCTTATGTTAAGGTGGAGAGAAGAAAAGGTGTTGGACATTTTACAAGATGCAATGAAAGAGTTGAACTGATTTTCATTGTTTGAATTGATTTTGTTAAGAAGGGGCAGAAATGATAAGATTTAATTCTTCTTCTGCCGCCTTTCATTTTATAGGTATTTTATATTTTTTTCTCTCGAAATTTGTATTGTTTTAATGGAAATGAAATGAATAAATAAACAAACAAACAAACAAACAAACTTTATGTTAACTTTATAAATTTATGTTAACTTGATAACTTTGTGTTAACTTTGTGTTCACTTTGTATTAACTTTATGTTAACTTTATAACTTCGTGTTAACTTTATGTTAACTTTGTGTTAACTTTATGTTAACTTTGTGTTAACTTTGTGTTAACTTTATAACTTTGTGTTAACTTTGTGTTAACTTTATAACTTTGTGTTAACTTTATAACTTTGTGTTAACTTTATGTTAACCCTGTGTTAACTTTATGTTAACCCTGTGTTAACTTTGTGTTAACTTTATAACTTTGTGTTAACTTTGTGTTAACTTTGTGTTAACTTTATAACTTTGTGTTAACTTTATGTTAACTTTATGTTAACTTTGTGTTAACTTTATAACTTTGTGTTAACTTTATAACTTTGTGTTAACTTTATGTTAACCCTGTGTTAACTTTGTGTTAACTTTATGTTAACTTTGTGTTAACTTTATAACTTCGTGTTAACTTCATGTTAACTTTGTGTTAACTTTATAACTTTGTGTTAACTTTGTGTTAACTTTGTGTTAACTTTATAACTTTGTTTTAACTTTGTGTTAACTTTGTGTTAACTTTAGGTTAACTTTGTGTTAACTTTATAACTTTGTGTTAATTTTATGTTAACTTTGTGTTAACTTTATGTTAACTTTATAACTTGTGTTAACTTTATGTTAACTTTATAACTTGTGTTAACTTTATGTTAACTTTATAACTTTGTGTTAACTTTATGTTAACTTTATAACTCCGTGTTAACTTTATGTTAACACTGTGTTAACTTTATGTTAACTTTATGTTATCTTTATAACTTTGTGGTATCAAATCCGATAATTCCCCAACCAAGCCATAAACAACTTAAGTGGACCATTAATAATAATAATAATATTAACTACAAAAACTAGTCAATTTTACAAAGTGCTGAATTATTGTCCTGTTTTTAAACAAAGTTCATAAAAACTCTGTAAACTAAGTAAATGTTATTTTTAGACTATCAATTTTACATAAAAACAAAATAATTTTAACAAAACAGAAGCACAGAAATAAGGATAAGAGCATATTGATTGTGACTGACTTGATTGTCTGTCATTGGGCAGAAATCCCAGGAATCTTGGGGGTCTGGACCCCTCCAATACTGGAAGAACAAAGATATTCCCTCCCAATAAATCATTTGAGGAAACTATACTGTTAGGCAATATAAAGAAAGAATCATATCCACCATTTGTGCAGGCAAAACAATGCATTTATGCCTTTCAAATATTATGTTGTAAGTCACATGACCACGTGACTCAGAAGTGAATCAAGAGATCCAAAGAGACAAAAAATGCACAAGGTGGGACCCATTAAGAGGGAACATCCAAAAGAAAATGAAGGATAGAGACGTTTGGTGCTATTACATTAGCTTCTGCATCTTGTTTACCTGTCAAACACGGTAATTATGTTTAATTTCCATTTTATTTTACAGCAGCACATTTGACGGTATCTTAACAGAACTGCACAAAAATTGATCTTAAGAAGCTCCCCGTTTAATGAGGTGTAATTTTCATCTTTGCATTTTGTTCTGTAATGACAATAAATGCAGCTTCACTTATAGAGTAACTAAAACATCTAATGGCTTCTTTTTCCAGAAGATATTTGTGAGTTTCAAATCCAGTGAAAGAGAAAAACTGTCATGTTAACATACTATGAACGACATAATGAGCTCAATCCAAGTATTTTTAAACATGCCAATGCACGTCTCTGTAAATTACAGATATTCACATGTACCATATTTTTCAGCCCACAAGTCGTTTTTTTTTTGTGTGCATAATTTGCATGCCCTGCGACTTATATGCTGAAGTGATGTGCAGTATTTATGGATTTTTCCACTTTATTAGACATATTTGGACTGATGCGACTTATAGGGCGGTGCAACGTGTATGGTGGAAAATACGGTACTCAGGGACTCAAATTTTGATTAATCAAAGAACCTGTAAAGACCTTGATGTGAGTTTGGAGATCAAATGAGGTCAAAGTTTGCCTTGTTCAAGATTTTAGCATCAAACATGAACACATTCACATTATCTACCTTAAACAGAACCAGTACAGTAATGTAGGTACAAGAAACATTATTATGTAAGTGAGAAGATTATAGTTGATACAACTCTATAAAACCACAGACAGAAAATAAAAACAGGATTTAAATTGATCCTTGGTGCTCTGTGGATCTCTGCAGCAAATAAAAATATTTAGGTCTGGATCCAACAACCAGCACAGCCGTCCTCCAAGCCTCTGTATGCTGTATTTGCATAGTAACGCTGCACACACGTACATTTTGGCACACATTTACAGACATGATGACGTCTGTGTGTCATTTATGTATGATTTGTGTAGGCAGCAGTACACCAACAACCCTCCATGGAAGTTCCCTCCAGTCAGCTCATACACATTTTGTTTACAGTAGTCCCTCGCTACTTTGCAGTTTGTTTATCACAGACTCGCTCCATCGCCATTTTTCAAAATAAGATTGGACATGACGCACAAGTGGCAGATTGATGGATGAACCACACAATAGGCATGGAATTTTTATTTAAATTATTTTAAATTATTTAGCACCTGCTGCACAGTTGTGCAGTCCAGAGCTGCAGGATAAACTTCCTGCTGCAGCTGATCAGCTGTTCACCGTACAAAGCGGAGAAGTGGGCGTGGTCAAGAAAGCTAAGTGGCAAAGTGCAAAGGAGGCAGCGGTGGCAGAGAGCTACGCTACCAAGGCTCGGTTGAAGCCATTATCTCTACTTACTGTCTGGAAGTAGCTGAGTTTTCGGCTGAGGTTGGGGGTGTGGTTCTGTTAACAGGGCGGGGCACCCTCCATGGATAATGGTAGGGGCAACGCTGACATGATCTTAATGTTTTATTTCAAGCACATACAAAACTACTTTTATTTTGCTGCTTAAACAATATTACACAGATTATAATACAGCAACATTATTGTAATGGTAGTTTTTATAAGATTAATAATAATTTGTTGATGGACTGGTGACCGGGTGTACCCCGCCTTTCACACAACGACTGCTTCACTGAATACCTGCTGCCTGTTCACAGCCAGCAGATTGAATTGAACTGCGATTCATTTCTTTTCTTGAAAAATAAAAGTGTGTTCTGTTCCTGCTTTTAACCTTTAATGGCACCCTCCTATTTTAGAGGTAAAACTCTAATGATTCTGCAGCCAAATGGTCATCAACACTGTGGTGAGCTGCAGTGTGCTAAAAGATTGCTGTGAGTCCAGCATACCAGCTTTCAGCAGTTTAATCCATCTTTGTTATTGGGCACTGCAAACAAAGTGAACCTCCTTGACTATCCTGCAGCAGGGTTGGACTGACTGATATACCAGAACAGCTTTTTTTTCCCCCAATGGAAATGTAAAATATATTTTATATTTTGTTCATTCTAGTAATTTTATTTATTTATTTTCTTTGCATAAAAATCAGTATTGGCTGGTCAGAGCATTACAACAATCAGAAACAGATGTGCATTTGTATTGTCTTTCCAAAAAGCATTTTTAAGTTATCGCAATATTTCACTAAGCTCTGGTTGATGAGAGCAAATTGAACAGAATAATTTTCAGACCATTCACTTAGAAATCTTTGAACTTACTCTCCATCTATTCAGCTCTGAAAGAGATCTCAACACATCAGAGTCAGAGAGTCAGAGTCAGAGAGAATTTATTGTCATTTGCACCGCATGTAGTACATGTGTTGAAAACGAGATTATGTACACAGGGTCCCAGTTACATCCAACAACAAATGCAAGAGAAAAACAATAATAACATCTAGGATTAACTAAGAGAGACATCAGCTAGTAATACACTAAGCCCTAATGTAGTAGAAAAACATCATTATAAACAGCAGCACGAACATGAGCAGATGGTCACAGATGAACGCAGCAACAAGAAACAGATCAGCATCAGCATGATGTGACATTTTGCAGTGTTTATTCTTATTATTTATTTATTCATGAGTCTGACAGCCTCAGGGTAGAAGCTGTTCCTCAGTCTAGTGGTTCTACATTTGATGCTCCTCAACCTCCGTCCCGAGGGGAGTGGTGCAAAGAGTGAGTGTGCTGGGTGAGTGAGGTCTTTCATGATGCAGGTGGCTCTTTTTCTGCATCTGGAGGTGTAAATGTCTGTGATGGTGGGGAGACTGACTCCCACAGACTTCTGTGCAGCCTTCACCACTCTCTGTAGAGCTTTTCTCTCTGCAACTGTGCAGCCTCCATGCCACACGTTGATGCTGGAGCACAGGACGCTCTCCACTGCACACCTGTAGAAGGAGGTGAGGACTGGGCTGCTCAGACCAGCTCGTCTCAGCCGTCTGAGGAAGTAGAGTCTCTGATGACCTTTCTTGATCAGGCTGGTGGTGTTGTTGCTCCAGCTGAGGTTATCATTCATGTGTACACCCAAGTATTTGTAGCTGGAGACCACCTCCACTGCAGATCCACCTATATACAGTGGGGTGTGGGTGTGTTTGTTCCTTCTGAAGTCCACAATCATCTCCTTCGTCTTCTTCACATTCATGTGAAGGTTGTTCTCTTTGCACCAGCTCTCCAGATGTTCCACCTCCTGTCTGTAGCTGGATTCATCATTATCTGTGATGCATCCCACCACCGCTGTATCATCTGCAAACTTAACAATATGACAGCCTGGATGTGTGGCTGTACAATCATATGTGAGCAGAGTGAACAGAAGAGGGCTCAGCACACATCCTTGAGGAGAGCCAGTGCTGAGGGTGATGGTGGAGGAGGAGAAGTTGTGGATCTTCACGGACTGTGGTCTGTCTGTTAAGAAGTCTAAGACCCAGTTACAAATAGAGGGGCTTAGTCCAAGTGTGGATAGTTTGTCTATCAGAGTTTGGGGGATCATGGTGTTGAAGGCAGATGTGAAGTCCACAAAGAGCAGACGCACGTATGAGTCCTTCTGATCCAGGTGGGTGAGAGCAGTGTGGACCACGGAGGAGATGGCGTCCTCTGTTGATCGGTTCTCACGGTATGCATATTGATGAGGGTCCTCGTTGATGTTGACGGCTGTCTTGATGTGGGACATGACCAGTTTCTCAAAACATTTAGCGACTATCGGGGTGAGGGCCACCGGTCTATAGTCATTCAGACCAGTCACTGTGGAGCTTTTTGGGACTGGGATGATGGTGGCGGTCTTCAGGCAGGTGGGAACTGACTCCAGTGCAAGTGAGGTGGTGAAGATGTCAGCCAGCACCTCACAGAGCTGGTCCGCACATTCCTTCAGAACTTTCCCTGGGATGTTGTCTGGACCCGTAGCTTTATGAGGGTTGATCCTTCTGAGACTGCCTCTCACTTCTGCTGCGGTCACTTTGAGGTGCTCCTCGTCTGGAGGACGACACATGCAGTAAGTTTAGCACACGATTAGCTAGTGCAACGTTCTCTGTTGTTTTCTGTCCACCCTGTCCTTCACATGAGTCCGATAGATGGGCCAATCAGACAACCCACTCCCACCCCTGAGATATCTGCTGTTGTGACTTGGCACTATATAAATACAGGTAGTCCTCGACTTACGACGTAGATCCATTCCTACGCGGCATCGTAAACAGATTTTCGACGTTAAGTCGGAATATACATACATACTGCACCATATATATGTACTAGGGGTGTAACGATACAGTACACAAAACTCACGAGACGAGACGAGACGAGAAAATCACAGATCTCGCGAGAACGAGACGAGATTTTAACATTAGTTCAAGAAAACTTCAAAGATCGGTTTTATGCCGCAAAAAGGCTTTTATTCTGTTTTAACATGTATTACAAACCCAACTGATGTCTTCATTTTACTGATTGAATCTCCTTAGACCTTAGAACGTTCAACTTTGTTAAAAAAAATAGATATTCACGCAGGACTTTCCAAAAATTGAACATAAATATCCGCATCAGCGCTGAATCTGCAGCCGTCACTCACCAGTGTTGCCAGATTGGGCGGTTCACCGCGATTTTCCTTCTGACTTTTGCGGGTAAAGAGTGCTTTGGGTGGGTGGGACTCTATCTGGCAACACCGGTCACACCGGTGTTTACACGCGTGTCTTTACATTCGGGGCAGCGTCGGCAGCGCCGGGACCCTCCATCAATGTAGAGGCGTCTGCGGGCGGCACCGGGACCCTCCATCAGTAGTTGGGGCGTCTTCTATAGCAACTTCATCCGGCGAAGCCATGCTGTCCGTGACGCTGACTTGCTAGGGGCTCTGCTAGCGCTAGCATTAGCATCTCGCGAGACAACGTTACCTCTCAACGAGAGATATCGCGAGAGTTTAATATTGCGAGATCTCATACAACGAGATCTCGTTACATGCCTAATATGTACAGTACTGTATTACCAAGCACTTAGCCTATCCTAGCCTATCCTAACACAGTACATAATTATCAAAAAACACATACGTTTGGAAGCCATAAGGAAGGGCAAAAAGAGTTATTGGCCTACCAGGATGCTGTTGACGCCGTTTTCCTTGGTCCATCCGCTGTACCTGTATTCCGTTTACGACGTAAAACCACATTCACAGTACAGTACAGTATCCCTCCGCTGCTGCACCGCGTACAGTACAATATTTTCTGTTGCTCCACCGCGTAAAGTACAATATTTTCCGCCACTGCTTTACGTTTACGACGTGAAACCCCATTCACAGTACTACAGTGCAGTGTATTCCTCCGCTGCTACGTTTATAATATGACGTAAAACCGGTCCATCTGCCGTATTCCGCATTCCGTTTACGACGTAAAACTGTGTTCGCAGTACAGTTTTGTTTTGTTTTTTGAATGTCCAGAGGACCAGACTTAAGGCTGGTTTATACTTCTTGTTGCACGTCTTTTACCCTCCGTTGAGTGAAAAAAAAGTTGCACAACTTGCGTCTGCACTCCCGCTGCGATCCCCCGGTGACAGCCGTCTTGTACATTGCCCCCAGTCAGCACTGCGAGACGCCGAGGTTGCGGCTCACTGCGTGTGATTGGTTCAAAGTTTGTGGGCGCTTTTTGTTTGGATGTGTTTGTTTGGATTTGGAGAGAGCTTGGAGGCCACACACTTTGCGCATTGCCTCCAACACACACACACACACACACACACACACACCAATACATATATATTTATATATATATATATATTTACGAACACGCGCGCACACACAGGAGCTAAAGCATGCGCGTGTAAAGTTGACAAAATGAAGAGGATCGCGAATGCGCGCAGCTTTTAAAACAAAGAAAAGTCTGCTGTTATGCGTAAAAATGTGCGTTTAAAGCGAGCGGAGACCCCCCCGCATGGTCCTGAGGAGGGAATCTCGCCGACGTATGCAGTGGGAGGGAAGAGGGAGGTATTACTATAATGTATCCCCCACGTCGTTTCAAAGTATAAACACTCAATGCGGTCGGTGACACACAAGCCTCAACGAGGGGTATGAGTGCGACAAGAAGTATAAACCAGCCTTTAGCTTTTTTAGAGAGTGCAGTATTCCTCCGCCACTACGTTTACGACGTAAAACCGGTCCATCCGCCGTATTCCGCATTCCGTTCACGACGTAAAACTGCGTATAATTTATTTTATTTTTAATGGGAGATGTGTAGTAACCACAAAACGTCGTAACTCGAGACCGTCGTAACCCGAGGACTACCTGTATAATGAATTGAAAATAAATAGAATTTAATTAAATTGTTGTCATGGTTTACCAAAGATGATCAGTTGGACAGAGGCAGACTTCTACTAGCTCAACATGTAGTTGAGGTATACCATACCATACCATACCATTTTATTTATAAAGCACTTTAAACAGGAACAAGTCCACACCAAAGTGCTGGACAAACAAACACGCAACAGGCAACACAGAAAATGAAGTACAACACGAAAAACATAAAAACATTGCAGATCATAAATCAAACGATCCAATACAAATCAGCTGGCATTGAAAGCGATGGAGTAGTAGTGAGTTTTTAACCGGGATTTGAAAACCGAGAGGGAGGGGGTATAGCTCTCTGATATGTAATTCATAGGTTTAGCATTTTATTCAGACAAATTAATTTGAGATTCTGGAAGTTTTGTGGGGGCCAATGGACCTTTAGGGTCACTTTTGGCTTGTATCAGGTTTTATTTTGCCTAAAGAGTAATTCCTCTTCTGAGCACTGGATCGTGGAGGATTGGGCTGAAGTGATAAGTCAGTGCAATCTGCGAGCTTCAGACAAACAACTTTTAACTAACTGGCGTTTTGAAAGGTTTGTGAATACAGTATTCCCTCGCTACTTCACGGTTTGTTTATCACGAACTCACTCTATCGCGGTTTTTCAAAATAAGACTGGTCATGACACACATTGATTGATGGATGAGTTGCACGATCTGCATGGCTTGTTCATTTTAAATAAATTATTTTAAATTATGTAGCACCTGCTGCAGCTTTGTGCAGCCCATACTGCAGGATAAACTTCCTGCTGCAGCTGATCAGCTGTTCTCTGTTCAGAGCAGAGAAGTGGGCGTGGCCAAGAAGCCTGCAGGTGGCAAAGAGCAGAGGAGGCAGGGAGCTGAAGTCATGGCATTCTGTGCTCTTTTAGAGCGTTTAGAATTCAGAAACATTGTTTATCCATCCATCCATCCATCCATTTTCGTCCGCTTATCCGGGGCCGGGTCGCGGGGGTAGCAGCCTAAGTAGGGAGGCCCAGACTTCCCTCTCCCCAGCCACTTGGAGCAGCTCCTCTGGGGGAATCCCAAGGCGTTCCCAGGCCAGCCGAGAAACATAGTCCCTCCAGCGTGTCCTGGGTCTTCCTCTGGGTCTCCTCCCGGTGGGACATGCCCGGAACACCTCACCAGGGAGGCGTCCAGGAGGCATCCTAACCAGATGCCCGAGCCACCTCAACTGGCTCCTCTCGATGTGGAGAAGCAGCGGCTCTACTCCGAGTCCCTCCCGGATGACTGAGCTTCTCACCCTATCTCTAAGGGAGAGTCCAGACACCCTGCGGAGAAAACTCATTTCAGCCGCTTGTATCCGAGATCTCGTTCTTTCGGTCACAACCCAAAGCTCATGACCATAGATGAGGGTGGGAACGTAGATCGATCGGTAAATTGAGAGCTTTGCCTTTCGACTCAGCTCTCTCTTCACCACGACAGACCGGTACAGCGCCCGCTTCACTGCGGATGCTGCACCTATCCGCCTATCGATCTCACGCTCCAGTTTTCCCTCATTCGTGAACAAGACCCCGAGATACTTAAACTCCTCCACTTGGGGCAGGACCTCCTCCCCGACCCGGAGAGGGCACTCTACCCTTTTCCGGCTCAAGACCATGGCCTCGGATTTGGAGGAACTGATCCTCATCCCGGCCGCATCACACTCGGCTGCAAACCGCTCCAGCGAAAGCTGTAGATCACGACCTGATGAAGCCAATAGGACCACATCATCTGCAAAAAACAGAGAAGCGATTCTAAGGCCACCAAAACGGATCCTCTCAACACCTTGGCTGCGCCTAGAAATTCTGTCCATAAAAGTTATGAACAGAATCGGTGACAAAGGGCAACCTTGGCGGAGTCCAACTCTCACTGGAAACGAGCCTGACTTACTGCCGGCAATGCGGACCAAGCTCTGACACCGGTCGTACAGGGACCTAACAGCCCATATCAATGGGCCTGGTACCCCATACTCCCGGAGTACCCCCCACAGAACCCCCCGAGGGACGCGGTCGAATGCCTTTTCCAAGTCCACAAAGCACATGTAAACTGGTTGGGCAAACTCCCATGTACCCTCCAGGACCCTGCTGAGGGTGTAGAGCTGGTCCAGTGTTCCACGACCAGCACGAAAACCACACTGTTCCTCCTGAATCCGAGGTTCGACTATCCGACGGACCCTCCTCTCCAGAACCCCTGAATAGACCTTACCAGGGAGGCTTAAGAGTGTGATCCCCCTATAGTTGGAACACACTCTACGGTCCCCCTTTTTGAATAGAGGAACCACCACCCCAGTCTGCCAATCCAAGGGAACTGCCCCCGATGTCCACGCGATATTGCAGAGTCGCGTAAGCCAACACAACCCCACAACATCCAGAGCCCTAAGGAACTCAGGACGAATCTCATCCACCCCCGGAGCCCTGCCACCGCGGAGCTTTTTAACCACCTCGGTGACCTCAGCACCAGAGATTGGAGAGCCCGACCCAAAGTCCCCAGGCTCCGCTTCCTCAGTGGAAGACGTGCCAGTAGGATTGAGGAGGTCTTCGAAGTACTCCGCCCACCGACTCACAACATCCCGAGTTGAGGTCAACAGCACGCCATCCCCACCATAAATGGTGTTGGTCGCGTACCGCTTTCCCCCCCTGAGACGCCGGATGGTGGACCAGAATCGCCTCGAAGCCGTACGGAAGTCATTCTCCATGGCCTCTCCGAACTCCTCCCACGCCCGAGTTTTTGCCTCAGCAACCACCCGAGCCGCATGCCGCTTGGACTGTCGGTACCTATCTGCTGCTTCCGGGGTCCCACAGGCCAAAAAGGCCCAATAGGAAACATTGTTTAGAATATTGAAAGAGTGTGGGAAGGGTTTAAAACACCTAATTAAAATAAACTACTACTTACTACTGTACTTGTACTACTATTCCTACTTTGTGGTTTTTCACTTATCACAGGTCCTCAGGGTACGGTTCCCCCGTGATAAACGAGGGACTACTGTATATTACGGTACATCATAATTGGAATAAAGTTGGATC
>JBBPBX010092756.1:0-13678 GCA_038048925.1 Garcialebias charrua
GGAGGGTGCGTGGGAGTTTGCCCAACCAGTTTACATGTGCTTTGTAGACTTGGAAAAGGCATTCGACCGCGTCCCTCGGGGGGTTCTGTGGGGGTACTCCGGGAGTATGGGGTACCAGGCCCTTTGATATGGGCTGTTAGGTCCCTGTACGACCGGTGTCAGAGCTTGGTCCGCATCGCTGGCAGTAAGTCAGGCTCGTTTCCGGTGAGAGTTGGACTCCGCCAAGGTTGCCCTTTGTCACCGATTCTGTTTATAACTTTTATGGACAGAATTTCTAGGCGCAGCCAAGGTGTTGAGAGGATCCGTTTTGGTGGCCTTAGAATCGCTTCTCTGTTTTTTGCAGATGATGTGGTCCTATTGGCTTCATCAGCTCGTGATCTACAGCTTTCGCTGGAGCGGTTTGCAGCTGAATGTGATGCGGCCGGGATGAGGATCAGTTCCTCCAAATCCGAGGCCATGGTCTTGAGCCGGAAAAGGGTAGCGTGCCCTCTCCGGGTCGGGGAGGAGGTCCTTACCCAAGTGGAGGAGTTTAAGTATCTCGGGATCTTGTTCACGAATGAGGGAAAACTGGAGCGTGAGATCGATAGGCGGATAGGTGCAGCGTCCGCAGTGAAGCGGGCGCTGTACCGGTCTGTCGTGGTGAAGAGAGAGCTGAGTCAAAAGGCAAAGCTCTCAATTTACCGATCGATCTACGTTCCCACCCTCATCTATGGTCATGAGCTTTGGGTTATGACCGAAAGAACAAGATCTCGGATACAAGCGGCTGAAATGAGTTTTCTCCGCAGGGTGGCTGGACTCTCCCTTAGAGATAGGGTGAGAAGCTCAGTCATCCGGGAGGGACTCGGAGTAGAGCCGCTGCTTCTCCACATCGAGAGGAGCCAGTTGAGGTGGCTCGGGCATCTGGTTAGGATGCCTCCTGGACGCCTCCCTGGTGAGGTGTTCCGGGCATGTCCCACCGGGAGGAGACCCAGAGGAAGACCCAGGACACGCTGGAGGGACTATGTTTCTCGGCTGGCCTGGGAACGCCTTGGGATTCCCCCAGAGGAGCTGCTCCAAGTGGCTGGGGAGAGGGAAGTCTGGGCCTCCCTACTTAGGCTGCTACCCCCGCGACCCGACCCCGGATAAGCGGAAGAAAATGGATGGATGGATGGATGGATATATGTATATATATATATGTATATATATATATATATATATATATATATATATATATATATGTATGTATGTATGTATGTATGTATGTATGTATGTATATATGTATGTAGGTATATATATATTTTTTTTTTTTTCAACTTTCATCATTTTGTAAACCGCCCCCCTAGCTTGTAGATTGTAGTTATGTTATCATTCACGAGAGTTTGTACCGGTATATATTTTTGTTTATGTAGTGTTCTGTAGTTCTGTTTGTTTTAATAAAAAAATTAAATAAAAAAAAGCAGTCAGTTTCCGGCAGTTTCCACCAGTTTCCGGCAGCAGTCAGTTGTCGGCAGTGCTGCCATGTGTTGTTAGCTTCGGTTGCTCCGGTTGAGAACCGTGTCCGCTCAGAGGTTGCTGTGCACGGATACATGAGATGTAGATGAACGGTGGTTGTGCCTAGGAACGGATGGGTGAATGAAAAAGACGCTGTTGACCGCGTGAAGCAACGGACCGGAGTAGCAACGAGCTAACATGCTAATAACAGGCCTTGCTGTAGCATAAACGGGTGGATGCTAAGGCCCCACCGGGGACACGGAGCCGGCGGCCGGGAGCTCGCATCAATGTCCGCCTGGCAGTTCATATGTTGGATGGGCACGATCTATCATGCTAAAACGCAGAGAAAAAGAAACAGCTGCGGCAGCTTTTTGGAGAGGCTAAGATGCTAACGGGCGCAGCTAATTGCGGAGCTAAGATGCTAACGAGGCGCGGCCTTTTCGATGGATGGACACCACGGACAAACGGTGCAGTAAGTTATTCACTCTTTTTCCCTTCATTATGTATGGAGTTAACATGCTAACAGTCCTTCTTGTAAACAGTTTGGACCGCGTGGAGCAGCACAAAGCTGCAGAGCTGGACGTGCAAGGAGCTAACATGCTAAAAGACGGAGACAGGCTTGACCAGCTCAAAGTAAGACATTTTATTTTTTTATTTACTGTAATTGTCTCTAAATTGTCTCTAAATGTACTGTATGTGTTTTTTGATATTTATGTAGGGTACTGTGTTAGGATAGGCGAAGTGAACTACATTACAGTACAGTAATAGGCACTACACCACAGTGTAACACCATGGAGCCTAATTGTGGCGGGCAGTACATGTACTATGGCCTAGAGAAGGGGATCTGTCGTTATTTACGTCAGCAATGATGTGCAGATTACTGTAAACATTGATGGTGTCCCACTTTTCAGAAGTAGTGGTGTCCACTTCTGGCCAATACTAGTGAAGTGTGGTAATTGGCCAAATAAGATGAGTGCCACAAAAACCAAACAGGCAATGAGGGATAAAATTAACCCTGGGGGTGACTGGATGACATCCCATTAATAAAGATAAAAAGTACTTCTGGTAAGTTTTGATACATTTAAAATGAAATGTATATCTTAATCCAAATATTGTTGAAATGTGTTTTTTTCTCTCTCTCCTCACTTAAGCCAAACGTTGTGAGTGTGAGAATTACAACCCGACTAGTCAGGCAGAGGAGGATGAGGAGGACCAGGACATGGTGACTAAATCCAAAAGGAGTCGCACTAAAAAAGTAGCTCCGGAGTTTTTTTTAAAGCGGTATGTTTGTCATTCTCAAGTGATTTATACATATGTAATCTGCTGACAAAAATTGGGCCTAAAACTTTTTTCACATCAATGTTTGTGAACATTTTTTGCAGGATTAACATCTTCTGATGCGTGTCAGAGGTAATGGTTTTCTGTAGATTTTTTCATTCCGCTTTCAAAAGTAATGAACTTTTTAGTAAGCCCTTTTATTAAAAATGGGCATGCTTATTTTTCTTTAAATCACCTGTGTAGGTGTCCAGCTGCCAAACTATCCAACACCTCCACAGAACTACTGAACAAAGCTAGTGAGTACTTACGAGGTCACTTTTTGAGTTTGTTTTTTATTTATTTTTTATTGCTCCACCCATCCAGTCCTTTAGAGCTGACCAAGAGGGTATCTGTCCGCCCTCTAAAATACCAACACAATTCTGACTGCTCAGATACAGATGAGACTCAGATTCTGACTCAAGCCAAGGTGACATCAATTTTCTTTTATCTATTTAGAGTTCGGTATCATACAAATATACTGACAGTTCTCTCTTTATCATTGCGTACACAGAAGCCAAAAGCTCTCACTGGGAAGGACCCTGCAGAGGAATTCCTCGCCATGTACAGTGATACTCCGCCTTCAGACCTTCAACATGAGGAAAGTCAGACAGTGATTGCAGTGGCGGACTTAGACATTTTGGGACCCCAGGCAAACCATTGTAAAGGGGCCCTCCCCCAAGTCAGCCTAAATGTACCATTAGGCCCTGCCCTGAAGGCAAAAGATTTTCACGTTCAAACTCTAATACTGAGAACTAGACAATAAAAACAACCGTTTTTTCTCTACTTTAATAAGGTACAACTATCCTTTAAAGTCTTTTTACGTTTTTCCGCTCCACTTTCGTATCTTCACGTTGGCTTAATCTGTTTTCCATCTCCTCTGTCTTCCCGCTCAAGCATACTGAGCACTTCCTGGATTTTTGGGTGATGTGTAACGCTCATTAAGGCTAGGCGCCTGACCACGGCCAGATATGGTAAATAGGCAGTCAGAAAAGGTTCAGCTGAGGAGCCTGTTGTGTGAATAAAACACCATCAGACAAGAAGCAAGTTTTAAGTTGTTTGTATTGTATAGACTTAGGAAGGTATTTATAATAATATTGTTTGTAATAATAATCATTTTCTTTGAGTATAACCAATAGACAAAATAGACAAAATACACACAACAAAACAGACCCTAATTACAACCAATAGACAAAATACACACAACAAAACAGACCCTGATTACACCCAAGAGTTATTTTTTTCTATTTTAAATCAGTTCTTGAATCCCGGATGATTAAAGGTCCATCAATCAATAATCTGGTAGTTTGTATTTCTTGATCCAGGGTAATATGTCCAGAAAAAAACAAATAGTTTGGTGCAATTTAAGTCCTACCGCACAGCTGCGGTGATCCGGTAGCTTGCCATCCTGGGTGGGAACAGGGGGTGAAAAAAAACCTGACCTAAACAAGGTCATAAACAAAACAAAAATTAGCATTACTATATACACAGGACTAAACTGTTATCAAAAATAGTTAAACATTCACATAGTTAAACATTCACAAAAACAAATAAAATAATTCCAGCAGGTATTTTTCAAGAATCATTCAAATGTCCTGTTAAGCACCTTGGTCAATGCAAGGCATTGTAGGAAGGTGCTATACAAATAAAGTTTATTATTATTATTATTATAACTTCAATTCAAAGACCACATCAACAGTACAGATCAAATTAGTTACAGATCAAGTTTTAAAGTGCACTTCCAAGTTGTATCCAAGTTTAATTCATATAAGAGTCAATTAAGCTTAATTTACTTCAATATTGTTTCAATAAACAAATAATTTCTTTTTTGTTGCTCAACCCAAAAGAAATTAAACCAATTCCAAATTTCTATAGGCCGTCAACAGATTTAATGAAAAGTAACTAAAATGATCCTAAAAGGATGAAATTACAAAAATCAAAGGATTTATTTAATACCTTACGTATATATATTCTATTCGGCCACAAAATTAACAAAAAGAGAATGATCTTTTAATCACTAAGACCACTTTTAAATCTCAAATACATAAATGGAGTGGGCGTTTCGCCACCGCATTTCTATTTCATAAAAGGAACCCAAATACATAAAACGAATGACTCACCGTCGAGTGGTTGACACAAAATACACAATAAAATCCTCCGGCCACGTTAATTTGGCTTGATACAGCGGGGTTCTCTCATGATTTATGAACACACCGAGCGCAACCAGCTAGCCACAGCGTTAGCAGTTCAATAATGGCGGAGTTCACCTCTGACCCGGAAGATGTCAAGATGGAATAGTCCATGTTAGTAGGGGGATACAGAAATCGACCGTTTTTTGTATTGCGTTTTAATTATCGTTTTCATCGTAACTATAATTATTTTTATGTTAAACGTACATTAACAAGCAGGAGCAATCTTAGGGATGTAGGTGACTGGCCGGGGCGGGCCCCCTGCTGATTGGGGGCCTAAGGCAACGGCCTCGTTCGCCTATATGGTAGATCCGCGTCTGAGTGATTGAATTAAAGCGGCAGATCCAGGAACTGAAAGACGAGAATGCTAAACTGAGGGAGTTGGTTTTTCAAGGTATCACTTCACTCATTTAACAATTACACAGTCAATAAAATTCAAATAATTTAATCTGTTTTTACAAAACTGAACTTTGTAATGAACAATTTTTTATCTAATTGGTACAGATCTGCCTGAACTCCTAAAGTCTATGAAGACTGTAATTAATCTAGCTGAACATCCTAAGAGGTACAGTTCAGAACTGAACGCACCACAACTGCCACCTCAAAGTTCTCTGCAGTCCAGGCCTGGTCCATCATCTGCAGATTCACTGCCGTTCCTCTCCAGACCTACACCCTCAAGCTCCCCATGTGAGTCGGTCATTCCATCAACAAGGGATACCCTGTCATCTAAGGTGATTGGTTAATAAAGAATGAATAAAAACATTCATCACTATACAGTATCCTAAATGCACCTTTTGCATGTCTCCATTAAACAGGTGGAGATCCATCCTGGGACTGGAGTGACGGTCGAGAAACTGGCTTGGGCCTATGCTACCAATGCAAACTCGGCTACAGTTTTTGTGAGGCATCTGCTCCCAGCAGTCTTTCCTGCGGAGACTCTGCTGGTCAGCAATCTTCGAGGGGGGAAACGAGGCCGAGGAGATGCTCGTCTACCTCTGGACAAAAAAACTGGATGCTATCTACAGTAAGTTTTCAGACTTTTATTGTGTCAGAGTGTGACTACAGTACACATTAACAGTTTGGTGTACTGTGTCTGGTTCATTAAGGCCCAGGTATAGCTCTGCTTTCGGCCGAACGCCGCTCCCTTCGCGCGCGTTCACTGGCACAGCTCTGCGTTCTTTCTCGCGTTCATTCTCGCGTTTTCGCTCAAAATTCTTGACGTAATTTGAGAAGCCACAGCGCAGAAACATTCGCTGATTGATCATTTGCTGACACGCCTACCGAATTGATTGACAGGTCGGGGGGAGAAAAAAAAGGCGAGCAGGCTGCTTCAGCGCAGCAGTGTTTTGTGTTTATATCTTATTAAAAAGTTAAAAAAAAAAAAAACAGGGAGCGCTGGTCCTGCAGCCCACAGCACACCAGGAAATCTGCAGAACCTCGCGCAGCTACGTAGGACCCAAGTTTAAAGGTATTGTGACATGATGTTGGAAATTTGCATATTTGTCACAACATATATATATCTTGTATCATTCAGCTCTGTTCGTTTTTACAAAATAAATTATAAATATATTAAAATTTTATTCCAATTTATGGTAATTTTTTCTCTGGGACACGCCCCTAGAAACCTGAGAATTTATGCAAAACTTCATGTGACGTACACGTGGGCACTGGGCATAAGGCGGAGCCTGCCTTGCCCGTTTGTTTGGTGTGTTAACTGCTTTCCATATGGATTCATTTCCTGAAAGATCGCCTCTTTTTTTTGGTGTAACTTGAAAAATGCCGTCACGTTGTAGCGCATTTGGGTGTTCTAATATCAGCAGTGAACAAGTGAGCCTTCACAAATTCCCAAAAGATGAGAAACTTTGCCTAGAATGGAAGTACAGAGAACTTGTGACCGATGGGTTGATAGTCCTATGTCTGCAGCGACCATCTTACTGCCTATCAGGTAACATCTGTTGTTTGTTTTTATTCGGGGAGAGTCTATTAATGACAGTTTTGGATGATTTACAGTCTTAAAATGATATATTTCAGACGTAACCTGGACCGTGTAAACAGATAGCTGCTATCAATATTAGCCTAGATCCCAGTCAACACGGAGTGCTATTTATGCATTTTTAAATTATGTCGGCGCGATCAGGTACGATCTGTTGTTTGTTTTTATTTGGGGAGAGTCTATTAATGAGAGTTTTGGATGATTTACTGTTTAAAAAAGATATATGTCAGACGTGAGGTCTATCTGCCGACAGCTGCTAACAGACATTAGCATAGATACCCGAGTCAACACGGAGTGCTATTTAGGTATTTTTAAATTATGTCGGCGCGATCAGGTACGATCTGTTGTTTGTTTTTATTTGGGGAGAGTCTATTAATGAGAGTTTTGGATGATTTACTGTTTAAAAAAGATATATGTCTGACGTGACCAGGGGCCTCATGTATCAACCGTGCGTGCGCACAAAAACCTTGCGTACGGCACCATCCACGCAAAACCCCGTATGTATCAAAACTGAACTGAACGTGAATATGTGCGCATCCAAGTACATTTCCACGCCAGCTCCCGAGCACACGTACGCACGTTTCTGTGGTTCTTGTTCCTTTGGCGACACTTACAGGTGATCCTGAAAAACTGAAGCCCCACAGTCTGTGGTTGACTTTAAGAGCGGCTTGAAGACCTTTCTTTTCAACCGAGCATACTATACTCCTCATGATTCTACTTTTGATCTTAGCTGATACTGTTGTTGATTGTAATTGTTTTATTATTTGTTTTATTGACATTCAATTATGTTGCACCTTGTAGCACTTTGAGATTTTCATTAATGAAAAGTGCGTTATAAATTGAATTCATTATTATTATTATTATTATTATTAACTGTTCATGATGTGAAAATGATTAATATTCCCACCAAACACACATGATAACAATTATTACATCCACATGGACGCAAATAAAGGACGCGCAAAGTTGTGCAACAAATACATTTAACAGGAACGGATTCAGCCTTACTGGAGATAGTGTAACACGCAGAGCATTTATTTATAAACAGATATAATTTTCTGATCTATGATATGGCTTATCAGCCGTTTTCAGGGATAATCCTTTTTCATTTTGGCACTGCGCTCTGGAGCACAACGCAGGAACCGTGCACAACGCGTGCAGAAGCAGCGACCAAACTGTTCCCGAGCTTTCCAGAGGGAGCTGGCAGGTCGATCGGGACTGTGCCATTCCAGTCCACACAAAGCCGGATCATGTCCAATAGAATGGTCTCATCTATATGATTCCAAAGGCTGAGTGGTCGCGCTTTGGAGCGCGCGCGCACCCTCACACGGCAGCGATCAAACTGTTCCCGAGCTATGAGGGAGCTGCAGGCCGATCAGGGCTGTCCAGTCCACACAAAGCCTGATCAATGGAATGTCTCATCTATATGATTCCAAAGGCTGAGTGGTCGCGCTTTGGAGCGCGCGCGCACCCTCACCGGACGGCAGCTGGAGGTGATTCATAATCTGCGTTTATTGTAGATTTCTCCAAAATGACACGTGAAAGTACACCATATATAACTTGTTGGAGAGTAACAGCTTCACAGACAAACAGATTGCGCACAAGGCTGTGGCGCGCGCTGCGCGCAGCGTTTGGAGACTCCAACATCACGTCATGTCATGAAAACTCTCCACTGAGACGCACAGACCCGTTTCTTCATGTCATCTATTAAATAAACAAAGATCTATGTTCAACCAAACATCCAAGTTCCTCTGTGTTTACAGTAATTATGGTAATAAACTCGTGCGCAAAGTTAATATTTTCACTCAGAATGAATGGATGAGCCGTTGCGCACCAAAGCAGGGTGCGCGCACACACAAATACCGACACACAATCACTCGTTCTTTGCGTGATGAACACATTTTATTACTATTCTTACTTAGGATTTTTTCCTCACTCATATTATATTAAATTCATTATTTTCCTGAATCTAGAAATGATTTCTGATCGCGCAGGGATCAAACAAACATGTCCTTCACACATGCAGGAAGTAATTTGCATCTGTAGTGGACCTACCCAGGGTCAAATTAAGGTTTTTGAACTGTCCAGTGATGACCTTTACTGACCTCTCAGTAAAGCAAGACATTTACTACAAAATTATTCATTTAGCTATAATCTGATAACATAGTCACCAATAAGAGACTATTTCTATCTTTGATTTTAGGCTGATGTGATCAAAAGAATAACTTTTGTCATTTTCATGATGTGTGCTTTTAAGCTGTGTTATTCTGTGAGAGTTAAACTGTGTTTCACTGCTGTGTCAAAGGTGCAATCTCGGGTCACAGAGACTTCTTTTAATTTTGTTAATTCAAATGTTATCAAATGAATAATTTTATTTGTAAGAGCATCAGTACATTTTAATGTCAGATAAATCAAATACTCTGCTTAATTCAAAATGTTGTACATGGAGGATTTCTCCTCTCCTCTCGAACTTGCATGTGAAGATAAAAGGAACACTTTATCTCATTCATTTTAGCTTGAGCTCAGGACAATCTAGACACCCAAAGACTTTTGTTTTTGTCCTATTTAATAATCAAGCTATTATCATTAATAGGTCCCATATGTGATGCTTAATGACGTTGTTTTAATCAAACCAACAGTATTTTGTTAAAGTGTTAAAGCAAAGGAATCAGTTTTATGATAAAATGCTGACATCTGAAACTAACACTTTATCTTTCTGACAAACTAATCTTTTGACCCCCTTTCAACATGTTGATGTCATCCTCACATCAACTTATGATGCCATTCGGCCAATCAGAAAGAACACATTTTCTGGGTCACGTCTCAGTTAAAACCTTCACATCTTACTTTCTCTAGAAGTCTGCTGGAGTAAGCCTCAAACCATGGTCTTCTCCAAAGAACTGATGATCGTCTAGTCACACGCTAAGGACACGTCATTCAGTTAAAAGATTTATAACATGCCTGTTATAAATCTATTTCAAGCCGTGAAAAGCTCTCTTTTATTGACATTCCTTTAAGGAACGTCTTATCTTGGAAACACCACCAGGAGCTGCCGTTACTTTCGGTTCGAGTCAAGGCGCACGTCTGGAGACGCTGAGAATGGTAAACGAACTGACCAAACTGGACCGAGGGAGACTGACCATCTTCACGAGGTAACAAGTCGTCAAATGCTTTGCCAAGGGTACCAACGTGTAGCTTTAATCGGCCGGAGAACTGCCATGTTTCTGGTTAAAACACATCAAGATAACTCCCTGACTCTTAACTTTTCTTCCTCCATAAATTTCTCCTCCTAAATCTTTCCCTCTCTATCTAAGCTGGAAACTATTTTAAGCTGAAGAGCCCACAGACTAAATATGTTAACATCCAATATTTATGTCTGTTGTGTTATGATTCAAGTGTGCTGACGTATTAATTTGAAAGAAAGTGAAATCATGTCAATCAAGTGTAATGGTGTTAATTTAGTTGATTTATTTTAAATAAATGATAGTGTCTCTTTGACATATCAAACTAAGTTAACGTCTTTGTCACTTAATGGCTTTGTGTATTTATCCATCATAAAGATCACAGAAATATTGGGTAAACTGAAAAAGAACAGAATCCGTGAATTTACTATTCAATCTGAATAAGTAGATTAATTAAGATAAAAAGGAGATCAGTATTAATATTGACCTCCTCATAATTCTTACATCTGGTGGCCTCGTATCGGCTTCTAAAAGTTTATTGATAAATCTGTGGTCTCAGTCATGAACTTATAACGTCATGTTTGCATAATGGAATCCAAGTTTTAAACTCTGAGGATAATAATTTTGGCTGGAAGTGTCGATACAAGCAGGTTCTGCATGTTTTTGTCATTTAAAGCTGAGAAATTATTATTGGTTTCAACTCTGTTACACGCTGTTGGAAGCATTCAGGTGAAGTTTTTGTCAGCCCGTTGTCTGTGGGAGTTCTGGTTCGGCTTCGACCCAGTTCAAGCACACACTCCGGTACAGAACTTTGTTGTTTGATCGCCGAGTCAAACTGCCTGCCCTGGAAGCTAATTTAACATCTACAAGATTGCTGTTGTGGTATTTTACATTTTAAAGAAGGTCGAAGCAGCATATACTGTTAGAACGTGTCGGTTAGTGGTTCGTGAAACCCGAGTTCTGCTCCTTTAACGTGGACGGAACCGACCTTGAAGTGACTCCGAGAGAGTCCGTGTTTGTTCAACAGCTGCAGTGCTGTGTTACTGAGCGTAACTAAGTTGGCCTGTCTAGGTGTGTTCGCCGCATGTTTCAGAATTTTGGAAAGTTAATTCGTAGCGTTTGAGTTGTTTTAAGAGTCCATAAAGTTGTGGTCTGTTGTGCAAGCTAACGTTAAAAAGACGTGTCCACACGTTTGTTTATGAGCTGTGATTGGATGAAACGAGAGCTGGGAGCTGTCAATCACTCGTAGCGAACGCTGATTCGCTGTAGTGGGAACGCACGCCGTTGCGACCAACCCACTTTGTCGTCATTTCCGGTACTTCATTGGTCGAAGGTTAGAAAACTACATTTACCATGGTTGCTTGGGAAAAGGACTACAAGCACTGTGATTGATTGGTTGACGTCACGTATCTGTGTAGCGAGCTCCGCCTCGCTCAGCACAGCAGAGCTGGTGACGCGCTGCGTCGACCCGCCTATTTGTGTCGTCATTTCCTGGTGCACTTTGAGTGACGAACAGTCACGTTCACAAAAAACATCATAAAAAGTCAGCATTTTATGGTGAGTTACCAGCTTTTAATTTTGTTCTGTACACAAACAATAGCTCCTGTTTATTTTAAATAAAATATTTAGAATAACAGAGGTACGGACAAACATTTTTGCTTATTTTAAATACAAAGAATTTAAAATAACAAACAAAAGTACAGTTTTCACTCCAGATAACTAAAAAATTTTTCCTTTCTCTTCCTTTCTCTGACACATCATCTTCCACAGTTGTCCTGTGCACATTTAAACTTTCCTGTTTATTTCAAATAGTGAAAAGTTTAGAATAACGAATACAGAACATCTTTTATTTTGATTTTCACTGAAAATCCAGATAAAAGATGGCAGGCACAGAGGGTGAGACCCCTAACACCACTGATACAGGGCAGCCTGTGCCACCTCAAGGCCACGACCCGACCAAAGCAGATTGGATCGAATGTGCCTTATTTTCACTCACAGGGCCCATCACAAACTACCATGAAGAGACACAGTTGATGGAGGAAGCAGATGTGGACAGTGCATTAAAAACTGTAACAGCTGGAACCACAACGGCTGAAAAGAAAGCAGACAGAGATAAACGTTTGGCTAAATTAAGCCTTCTGTTAAAGGCCAAGCTAGACTTTGAAACTGCTGTACGCCGGGCTGTCTCTACATCATGTTTAACAGCACAAATGGAGGTTGCCGCTTTACAGCAGGAGGTAAAGAGTTTAACACAGTCGAGTATTGGCAGCGCTGAACAAACGCGTAGTCTCTACGAAGAATGCAGAGTGTTAAAAAGGGATTTTGACCAATCACAAGATGATTTGGAAAAATGTGTGGTGGAGAAGGATACGTATTACCATCAATACAAGTCGCTTCAGGCGGATTGTGGGGAGGCACGAGACGCGCTGGAAAAATGCACGGACACCCTGGAATCATTATCACTACGGTACACAAGGCTGCAAGAAGATTATAGAAAATCACAAGAACAGCACATGATGTTACAACGTGAAAATGATGGGTTAAAAGTCCAACTGAATAGTTGTAAAATAGAGCGTGCATCAGCAATGAACAAACTCTTTGAAGAAGAGAGAAAATGTTTGGGTCTCATGAGTAAACACCTTGAGAACTCACCGCCTCCGCTGCCTCCTCCCATACCTGATGACCTACTCCCTCCTCCACCGCCCCCGCCCATGCCAGATGCACTACTCCCTCCAACACCACCGCGCCGTCCCTTAGGGCCTCTAAAACCGACAATCCCACCGGATGAGCCGGTGGGTGGATCTGATAATAACCCACAAATACCTCTATCAATGGCTGAACTACGGAATATGGCGAAAAGCATTCAAACCTTCGCCCCTGGCCCAATGGGCTCACACGAAACCAAGATCTATCTCGAGGACCTTGATTTCCAGCTTCAACGCTTCCCAGAAGCTACAGATGATGATAGAATCTGTCTGTTAAGGTTAACATCGGACAGGACGGTGCATGCTTTTATGAAGCGTCAACGAGAAGCAGTGATGAAAGACTACAGTCTTCTCTGTGCTGCGCTGATAAGGGAGTTTTCTCCTTGCACGGGGCCCGATGGCATCATAACAGCAGCTAACATCAAGCAAGGTAGGAATGAACACCCAAGGTCATATTATGACCGAATATTCCGTGCCTATTTCGGGGACAGATGCGAACCTGAAATGGAGGAGGAGGTAGGGTTTAAGTATATTTTCAGCCAAAACCTCTGCCCTGACATAAGAGAGAAAGTACATGTCAGCGCAAACTATAAACGGAGGTCCATCGAAGACATAAGAGAGTGCGCGATAGATGTTTTTACAGGTCGCACACCAAACAAAACACCCTTTGAAGTGTGTCCTGGTGAAAAGGTCAAATACCAAACGCTAGACCTTGAAGGAGCAAGAGCGCCAGCTCACTCTTTTAAGGAAGCCTCATTTTTCAGTTGATCTCATACATACACTATTACATAAGCTTTTCAACAAAAACATTCATGGTGTATTATA
>JBBPBX010092757.1:0-13678 GCA_038048925.1 Garcialebias charrua
TACTGAACAGAACCTGTGATCTTAATGAAGTACTGAACAGAACCTGTCATCTTAATGAAGTACTGTACAGAACCTGTCATCTTAATGAAGTACTGAACAGAACCTGTCATCTTAATGAAGTACTGAACAGAACCTGTCATCTTAATGAAGTACTGTACAGAACCTGTCATCTTAATGAAGTACTGAACAGAACCTGTCATCTTAATGAAGTACTGAACAGAACCTGTCATCTTAATGAAGTACTGAACAGAACCTGTCATCTTAATGAAGTACTGTACAGAACCTGTGATCTTAATGAAGTACTGAACAGAACCTGTCATCTTAATGAAGTACTGTACAGAACCTGTCATCTTAATGAAGTACTGAACAGAACCTGTCATCTTAATGAAGTACTGAACAGAACCTGTCATCTTAATGAAGTACTGTACAGAACCTGTGATCTTAATGAAGTACTGAACAGAACCTGTGATCTTAATGAAGTACTGTACAGAACCTGTGATCTTAATGAAGTACTGAACAGAACCTGTGATCTTAATGAAGTACTGAACAGAACCTGTCATCTTAATGAAGTACTGAACAGAACCTGTGATCTTAATGAAGTACTGAACAGAACCTGTCATCTTAATGAAGTACTGTACAGAACCTGTCATCTTAATGAAGTACTGAACAGAACCTGTGATCTTAATGAAGTACTGAACAGAACCTGTGATCTTAATGAAGTACTGTACAGAACCTGTCATCTTAATGAAGTACTGAACAGAACCTGTGATCTTAATGAAGTACTGAACAGAACCTGTCATCTTAATGAAGTACTGTACAGAACCTGTGATCTTAATGAAGTACTGAACAGAACCTGTGATCTTAATGAAGTACTGAACAGAACCTGTGATCTTAATGAAGTACTGAACAGAACCTGTCATCTTAATGAAGTACTGAACAGAACCTGTGATCTTAATGAAGTACTGAACAGAACCTGTGATCTTAATGAAGTACTGAACAGAACCTGTGATCTTAATGAAGTACTGAACAGAACCTGTGATCTTAATGAAGTACTGAACAGAACCTGTGATCTTAATGAAGTACTGAACAGAACCTGTGATCTTAATGAAGTACTGAACAGAACCTGTGATCTTAATGAAGTACTGAACAGAACCTGTGATCTTAATGAAGTACTGAACAGAACCTGTGATCTTAATGAAGTACTGAACAGAACCTGTGATCTTAATGAAGTACTGAACAGAACCTGTGATCTTAATGAAGTACTGAACAGAACCTGTCATCTTAATGAAGTACTGAACAGAACCTGTGATCTTAATGAAGTACTGAACAGAACCTGTGATCTTAATGAAGTACTGAACAGAACCTGTGATCTTAATGAAGTACTGAACAGAACCTGTGATCTTAATGAAGTACTGTACAGAACCTGTGATCTTAATGAAGTACTGAACAGAACCTGTGATCTTAATGAAGTACTGAACAGAACCTGTCATCTTAATGAAGTACTGAACAGAACCTGTCATCTTAATGAAGTACTGAACAGAACCTGTCATCTTAATGAAGTACTGAACAGAACCTGTGATCTTAATGAAGTACTGAACAGAACCTGTCATCTTAATGAAGTACTGAACAGAACCTGTGATCTTAATGAAGTACTGAACAGAACCTGTGATCTTAATGAAGTACTGAACAGAACCTGTGATCTTAATGAAGTACTGAACAGAACCTGTGATCTTAATGAAGTACTGAACAGAACCTGTCATCTTAATGAAGTACTGAACAGAACCTGTCATCTTAATGAAGTACTGAACAGAACCTGTCATCTTAATGAAGTACTGTACAGAACCTGTGATCTTAATGAAGTACTGAACAGAACCTGTGATCTTAATGAAGTACTGAACAGAACCTGTGATCTTAATGAAGTACTGAACAGAACCTGTGATCTTAATGAAGTACTGAACAGAACCTGTGATCTTAATGAAGTACTGAACAGAACCTGTGATCTTAATGAAGTACTGAACAGAACCTGTGATCTTAATGAAGTACTGAACAGAACCTGTCATCTTAATGAAGTACTGAACAGAACCTGTGATCTTAATGAAGTACTGAACAGAACCTGTCATCTTAATGAAGTACTGAACAGAACCTGTCATCTTAATGAAGTACTGAACAGAACCTGTGATCTTAATGAAGTACTGAACAGAACCTGTCATCTTAATGAAGTACTGAACAGAACCTGTGATCTTAATGAAGTACTGAACAGAACCTGTCATCTTAATGAAGTACTGAACAGAACCTGTCATCTTAATGAAGTACTGAACAGAACCTGTGATCTTAATGAAGTACTGAACAGAACCTGTGATCTTAATGAAGTACTGAACAGAACCTGTGATCTTAATGAAGTACTGAACAGAACCTGTGATCTTAATGAAGTACTGAACAGAACCTGTCATCTTAATGAAGTACTGAACAGAACCTGTGATCTTAATGAAGTACTGAACAGAACCTGTCATCTTAATGAAGTACTGAACAGAACCTGTGATCTTAATGAAGTACTGAACAGAACCTGTGATCTTAATGAAGTACTGAACAGAACCTGTGATCTTAATGAAGTACTGAACAGAACCTGTGATCTTAATGAAGTACTGAACAGAACCTGTCATCTTAATGAAGTACTGAACAGAACCTGTCATCTTAATGAAGTACTGAACAGAACCTGTCATCTTAATGAAGTACTGAACAGAACCTGTCATCTTAATGAAGTACTGAACAGAACCTGTCATCTTAATGAAGTACTGAACAGAACCTGTGATCTTAATGAAGTACTGAACAGAACCTGTGATCTTAATGAAGTACTGAACAGAACCTGTGATCTTAATGAAGTACTGAACAGAACCTGTGATCTTAATGAAGTACTGAACAGAACCTGTCATCTTAATGAAGTACTGAACAGAACCTGTCATCTTAATGAAGTACTGAACAGAACCTGTCATCTTAATGAAGTACTGAACAGAACCTGTGATCTTAATGAAGTACTGAACAGAACCTGTGATCTTAATGAAGTACTGTACAGAACCTGTGATCTTAATGAAGTACTGAACAGAACCTGTGATCTTAATGAAGTACTGAACAGAACCTGTGATCTTAATGAAGTACTGAACAGAACCTGTCATCTTAATGAAGTACTGAACAGAACCTGTGATCTTAATGAAGTACTGAACAGAACCTGTCATCTTAATGAAGTACTGAACAGAACCTGTCATCTTAATGAAGTACTGAACAGAACCTGTCATCTTAATGAAGTACTGAACAGAACCTGTCATCTTAATGAAGTACTGAACAGAACCTGTGATCTTAATGAAGTACTGAACAGAACCTGTGATCTTAATGAAGTACTGAACAGAACCTGTCATCTTAATGAAGTACTGAACAGAACCTGTGATCTTAATGAAGTACTGAACAGAACCTGTGATCTTAATGAAGTACTGAACAGAACCTGTCATCTTAATGAAGTACTGAACAGAACCTGTGATCTTAATGAAGTACTGAACAGAACCTGTGATCTTAATGAAGTACTGAACAGAACCTGTCATCTTAATGAAGTACTGAACAGAACCTGTCATCTTAATGAAGTACTGAACAGAACCTGTGATCTTAATGAAGTACTGAACAGAACCTGTGATCTTAATGAAGTACTGTACAGAACCTGTCATCTTAATGAAGTACTGTACAGAACCTGTGATCTTAATGAAGTACTGAACAGAACCTGTCATCTTAATGAAGTACTGAACAGAACCTGTCATCTTAATGAAGTACTGAACAGAACCTGTGATCTTAATGAAGTACTGAACAGAACCTGTCATCTTAATGAAGTACTGAACAGAACCTGTCATCTTAATGAAGTACTGAACAGAACCTGTGATCTTAATGAAGTACTGAACAGAACCTGTGATCTTAATGAAGTACTGAACAGAACCTGTGATCTTAATGAAGTACTGAACAGAACCTGTGATCTTAATGAAGTACTGAACAGAACCTGTGATCTTAATGAAGTACTGAACAGAACCTGTGATCTTAATGAAGTACTGAACAGAACCTGTCATCTTAATGAAGTACTGAACAGAACCTGTCATCTTAATGAAGTACTGAACAGAACCTGTGATCTTAATGAAGTACTGAACAGAACCTGTGATCTTAATGAAGTACTGTACAGAACCTGTGATCTTAATGAAGTACTGAACAGAACCTGTGATCTTAATGAAGTACTGAACAGAACCTGTGATCTTAATGAAGTACTGAACAGAACCTGTCATCTTAATGAAGTACTGAACAGAACCTGTGATCTTAATGAAGTACTGAACAGAACCTGTCATCTTAATGAAGTACTGAACAGAACCTGTCATCTTAATGAAGTACTGAACAGAACCTGTCATCTTAATGAAGTACTGAACAGAACCTGTGATCTTAATGAAGTACTGAACAGAACCTGTGATCTTAATGAAGTACTGAACAGAACCTGTGATCTTAATGAAGTACTGAACAGAACCTGTGATCTTAATGAAGTACTGAACAGAACCTGTCATCTTAATGAAGTACTGTACAGAACCTGTCATCTTAATGAAGTACTGAACAGAACCTGTCATCTTAATGAAGTACTGAACAGAACCTGTGATCTTAATGAAGTACTGAACAGAACCTGTCATCTTAATGAAGTACTGAACAGAACCTGTCATCTTAATGAAGTACTGTACAGAACCTGTCATCTTAATGAAGTACTGAACAGAACCTGTCATCTTAATGAAGTACTGAACAGAACCTGTGATCTTAATGAAGTACTGAACAGAACCTGTCATCTTAATGAAGTACTGAACAGAACCTGTCATCTTAATGAAGTACTGAACAGAACCTGTCATCTTAATGAAGTACTGAACAGAACCTGTCATCTTAATGAAGTACTGTACAGAACCTGTCATCTTAATGAAGTACTGAACAGAACCTGTGATCTTAATGAAGTACTGAACAGAACCTGTGATCTTAATGAAGTACTGAACAGAACCTGTCATCTTAATGAAGTACTGAACAGAACCTGTCATCTTAATGAAGTACTGAACAGAACCTGTGATCTTAATGAAGTACTGAACAGAACCTGTCATCTTAATGAAGTACTGAACAGAACCTGTCATCTTAATGAAGTACTGAACAGAACCTGTGATCTTAATGAAGTACTGAACAGAACCTGTCATCTTAATGAAGTACTGAACAGAACCTGTGATCTTAATGAAGTACTGAACAGAACCTGTCATCTTAATGAAGTACTGAACAGAACCTGTCATCTTAATGAAGTACTGAACAGAACCTGTCATCTTAATGAAGTACTGAACAGAACCTGTCATCTTAATGAAGTACTGAACAGAACCTGTGATCTTAATGAAGTACTGAACAGAACCTGTGATCTTAATGAAGTACTGAACAGAACCTGTGATCTTAATGAAGTACTGTACAGAACCTGTCATCTTAATGAAGTACTGAACAGAACCTGTGATCTTAATGAAGTACTGAACAGAACCTGTGATCTTAATGAAGTACTGAACAGAACCTGTCATCTTAATGAAGTACTGAACAGAACCTGTGATCTTAATGAAGTACTGAACAGAACCTGTGATCTTAATGAAGTACTGAACAGAACCTGTCATCTTAATGAAGTACTGTACAGAACCTGTCATCTTAATGAAGTACTGAACAGAACCTGTGATCTTAATGAAGTACTGAACAGAACCTGTCATCTTAATGAAGTACTGAACAGAACCTGTGATCTTAATGAAGTACTGAACAGAACCTGTCATCTTAATGAAGTACTGAACAGAACCTGTCATCTTAATGAAGTACTGAACAGAACCTGTCATCTTAATGAAGTACTGTACAGAACCTGTCATCTTAATGAAGTACTGAACAGAACCTGTCATCTTAATGAAGTACTGAACAGAACCTGTCATCTTAATGAAGTACTGAACAGAACCTGTGATCTTAATGAAGTACTGAACAGAACCTGTGATCTTAATGAAGTACTGTACAGAACCTGTCATCTTAATGAAGTACTGAACAGAACCTGTCATCTTAATGAAGTACTGAACAGAACCTGTCATCTTAATGAAGTACTGTACAGAACCTGTCATCTTAATGAAGTACTGAACAGAACCTGTGATCTTAATGAAGTACTGAACAGAACCTGTGATCTTAATGAAGTACTGAACAGAACCTGTGATCTTAATGAAGTACTGAACAGAACCTGTCATCTTAATGAAGTACTGAACAGAACCTGTGATCTTAATGAAGTACTGAACAGAACCTGTGATCTTAATGAAGTACTGAACAGAACCTGTCATCTTAATGAAGTACTGAACAGAACCTGTGATCTTAATGAAGTACTGAACAGAACCTGTCATCTTAATGAAGTACTGAACAGAACCTGTGATCTTAATGAAGTACTGAACAGAACCTGTGATCTTAATGAAGTACTGAACAGAACCTGTGATCTTAATGAAGTACTGAACAGAACCTGTCATCTTAATGAAGTACTGAACAGAACCTGTGATCTTAATGAAGTACTGAACAGAACCTGTGATCTTAATGAAGTACTGAACAGAACCTGTGATCTTAATGAAGTACTGAACAGAACCTGTGATCTTAATGAAGTACTGAACAGAACCTGTGATCTTAATGAAGTACTGAACAGAACCTGTCATCTTAATGAAGTACTGAACAGAACCTGTGATCTTAATGAAGTACTGTACAGAACCTGTGATCTTAATGAAGTACTGAACAGAACCTGTCATCTTAATGAAGTACTGAACAGAACCTGTCATCTTAATGAAGTACTGAACAGAACCTGTGATCTTAATGAAGTACTGAACAGAACCTGTCATCTTAATGAAGTACTGAACAGAACCTGTGATCTTAATGAAGTACTGAACAGAACCTGTGATCTTAATGAAGTACTGAACAGAACCTGTGATCTTAATGAAGTACTGAACAGAACCTGTGATCTTAATGAAGTACTGTACAGAACCTGTGATCTTAATGAAGTACTGAACAGAACCTGTGATCTTAATGAAGTACTGTACAGAACCTGTGATCTTAATGAAGTACTGAACAGAACCTGTGATCTTAATGAAGTACTGAACAGAACCTGTCATCTTAATGAAGTACTGTACAGAACCTGTGATCTTAATGAAGTACTGTACAGAACCTGTGATCTTAATGAAGTACTGTACAGAACCTGTCATCTTAATGAAGTACTGAACAGAACCTGTGATCTTAATGAAGTACTGAACAGAACCTGTCATCTTAATGAAGTACTGAACAGAACCTGTGATCTTAATGAAGTACTGAACAGAACCTGTCATCTTAATGAAGTACTGAACAGAACCTGTGATCTTAATGAAGTACTGAACAGAACCTGTCATCTTAATGAAGTACTGAACAGAACCTGTCATCTTAATGAAGTACTGAACAGAACCTGTCATCTTAATGAAGTACTGAACAGAACCTGTCATCTTAATGAAGTACTGAACAGAACCTGTCATCTTAATGAAGTACTGAACAGAACCTGTGATCTTAATGAAGTACTGTACAGAACCTGTCATCTTAATGAAGTACTGAACAGAACCTGTGATCTTAATGAAGTACTGAACAGAACCTGTCATCTTAATGAAGTACTGTACAGAACCTGTGATCTTAATGAAGTACTGAACAGAACCTGTGATCTTAATGAAGTACTGAACAGAACCTGTCATCTTAATGAAGTACTGAACAGAACCTGTGATCTTAATGAAGTACTGTACAGAACCTGTCATCTTAATGAAGTACTGAACAGAACCTGTGATCTTAATGAAGTACTGAACAGAACCTGTGATCTTAATGAAGTACTGAACAGAACCTGTGATCTTAATGAAGTACTGAACAGAACCTGTGATCTTAATGAAGTACTGAACAGAACCTGTCATCTTAATGAAGTACTGAACAGAACCTGTCATCTTAATGAAGTACTGAACAGAACCTGTGATCTTAATGAAGTACTGAACAGAACCTGTCATCTTAATGAAGTACTGAACAGAACCTGTGATCTTAATGAAGTACTGAACAGAACCTGTGATCTTAATGAAGTACTGAACAGAACCTGTGATCTTAATGAAGTACTGAACAGAACCTGTCATCTTAATGAAGTACTGAACAGAACCTGTCATCTTAATGAAGTACTGTACAGAACCTGTCATCTTAATGAAGTACTGAACAGAACCTGTCATCTTAATGAAGTACTGAACAGAACCTGTCATCTTAATGAAGTACTGAACAGAACCTGTGATCTTAATGAAGTACTGAACAGAACCTGTCATCTTAATGAAGTACTGAACAGAACCTGTGATCTTAATGAAGTACTGAACAGAACCTGTGATCTTAATGAAGTACTGAACAGAACCTGTGATCTTAATGAAGTACTGAACAGAACCTGTGATCTTAATGAAGTACTGTACAGAACCTGTGATCTTAATGAAGTACTGAACAGAACCTGTGATCTTAATGAAGTACTGTACAGAACCTGTGATCTTAATGAAGTACTGAACAGAACCTGTGATCTTAATGAAGTACTGAACAGAACCTGTCATCTTAATGAAGTACTGTACAGAACCTGTGATCTTAATGAAGTACTGAACAGAACCTGTGATCTTAATGAAGTACTGTACAGAACCTGTCATCTTAATGAAGTACTGAACAGAACCTGTGATCTTAATGAAGTACTGAACAGAACCTGTCATCTTAATGAAGTACTGAACAGAACCTGTGATCTTAATGAAGTACTGTACAGAACCTGTCATCTTAATGAAGTACTGAACAGAACCTGTGATCTTAATGAAGTACTGAACAGAACCTGTCATCTTAATGAAGTACTGAACAGAACCTGTCATCTTAATGAAGTACTGAACAGAACCTGTCATCTTAATGAAGTACTGAACAGAACCTGTCATCTTAATGAAGTACTGAACAGAACCTGTCATCTTAATGAAGTACTGAACAGAACCTGTGATCTTAATGAAGTACTGAACAGAACCTGTCATCTTAATGAAGTACTGAACAGAACCTGTGATCTTAATGAAGTACTGAACAGAACCTGTCATCTTAATGAAGTACTGTACAGAACCTGTGATCTTAATGAAGTACTGTACAGAACCTGTGATCTTAATGAAGTACTGAACAGAACCTGTCATCTTAATGAAGTACTGAACAGAACCTGTGATCTTAATGAAGTACTGAACAGAACCTGTGATCTTAATGAAGTACTGAACAGAACCTGTGATCTTAATGAAGTACTGAACAGAACCTGTCATCTTAATGAAGTACTGAACAGAACCTGTGATCTTAATGAAGTACTGTACAGAACCTGTGATCTTAATGAAGTACTGAACAGAACCTGTCATCTTAATGAAGTACTGAACAGAACCTGTCATCTTAATGAAGTACTGAACAGAACCTGTCATCTTAATGAAGTACTGAACAGAACCTGTGATCTTAATGAAGTACTGAACAGAACCTGTGATCTTAATGAAGTACTGAACAGAACCTGTCATCTTAATGAAGTACTGAACAGAACCTGTCATCTTAATGAAGTACTGAACAGAACCTGTGATCTTAATGAAGTACTGAACAGAACCTGTGATCTTAATGAAGTACTGAACAGAACCTGTCATCTTAATGAAGTACTGAACAGAACCTGTCATCTTAATGAAGTACTGAACAGAACCTGTCATCTTAATGAAGTACTGAACAGAACCTGTGATCTTAATGAAGTACTGAACAGAACCTGTCATCTTAATGAAGTACTGAACAGAACCTGTCATCTTAATGAAGTACTGAACAGAACCTGTCATCTTAATGAAGTACTGAACAGAACCTGTGATCTTAATGAAGTACTGAACAGAACCTGTGATCTTAATGAAGTACTGAACAGAACCTGTGATCTTAATGAAGTACTGAACAGAACCTGTGATCTTAATGAAGTACTGAACAGAACCTGTCATCTTAATGAAGTACTGAACAGAACCTGTCATCTTAATGAAGTACTGAACAGAACCTGTGATCTTAATGAAGTACTGAACAGAACCTGTCATCTTAATGAAGTACTGAACAGAACCTGTCATCTTAATGAAGTACTGAACAGAACCTGTCATCTTAATGAAGTACTGAACAGAACCTGTCATCTTAATGAAGTACTGAACAGAACCTGTCATCTTAATGAAGTACTGAACAGAACCTGTCATCTTAATGAAGTACTGAACAGAACCTGTCATCTTAATGAAGTACTGAACAGAACCTGTCATCTTAATGAAGTACTGAACAGAACCTGTCATCTTAATGAAGTACTGAACAGAACCTGTCATCTTAATGAAGTACTGAACAGAACCTGTCATCTTAATGAAGTACTGAACAGAACCTGTCATCTTAATGAAGTACTGAACAGAACCTGTCATCTTAATGAAGTACTGAACAGAACCTGTCATCTTAATGAAGTACTGAACAGAACCTGTCATCTTAATGAAGTACTGAACAGAACCTGTGATCTTAATGAAGTACTGAACAGAACCTGTCATCTTAATGAAGTACTGAACAGAACCTGTGATCTTAATGAAGTACTGAACAGAACCTGTCATCTTAATGAAGTACTGAACAGAACCTGTCATCTTAATGAAGTACTGAACAGAACCTGTCATCTTAATGAAGTACTGAACAGAACCTGTCATCTTAATGAAGTACTGAACAGAACCTGTCATCTTAATGAAGTACTGAACAGAACCTGTGATCTTAATGAAGTACTGAACAGAACCTGTCATCTTAATGAAGTACTGAACAGAACCTGTCATCTTAATGAAGTACTGAACAGAACCTGTCATCTTAATGAAGTACTGTACAGAACCTGTCATCTTAATGAAGTACTGAACAGAACCTGTCATCTTAATGAAGTACTGAACAGCTCTTCTTGTGTTGTGCGGTGGAAACTACAGTTTTTCTAAGACATTATTTTCCATGTTTCCCCTCTTCATTCATTTTATGTTGCTGTTATTAGGATCATTTTGGAGAAGATGGAGAGACTTTTCACAATTCTCAAAAGAATTTACAAATAAATGAATTAATTGATTGTATTTTTATGTTCTTGATGTAACCAGTGGCACCTGTTGGTGCTCTCCATCACTGATTGAAAGGCGAGCAGATAAAGGAGCAGGTGTTCAGAGAAGTTCGTCAGAGCTCTGATTGTGCTTCTGCTGTTGGTGTGTGGTAAGAAATCACTTTATCATGATCTGGTGGTTTTAAACACTCAAGGTATCTCTCCTAATGTGTTGCAGTGTGATCACACACAAGGTTTGAAGGTGTGTTCTACATCCAGCTGCTCGTGGGTGTGACGACGTGTCAGGTATTGTTTTTTATATAATGTATTTTAATGACTATTGAAATGAATTGTATATGGAACTGTCCATTTATAGTTTCATATGTCCCGTTTCCTGCTGTCCTTTTTGAGTTGACTTTAATGAATTGTTTTTGGTCTGCCCGGGCCTTGCATGGCCTGTAGAGCAAAACATCTGGGAGTGTGTCTTGTAAGGGCGGACCAACCACTTTATTTTTGTTTTGTTTGTCCTTATTGAGCCACCCACCTGGGTGACACCAGATGTAGCTGATAGCCACAAGCCTTCTCGTCCTGGAAGCCTGACCCATCCTCGTGTGTGTAGTGCTGTGGGAACCTGAAGTTTGTGGCCTTCTGCACTTAGTTTGGTCAGCTTCTCCTTTGACTTGTGAGCTGGTGGAACATAGGAGTAGCTCTGGTTTAATGACTGGGAATAAAAGTGCCACATTTATCCACTAATAAATTGTCTATTGTACAAAATAAACGTTTTATAAATCTTCATTTTGTATTTTTTTTGTACCGAAAATTAACCAAACCGAGCCCTCCTTGAAACTGAACAGAACCGAAATGTGATTTTAGCTTACTGTGACATCCGTAATACATACATATATGTACAGTATATATACATGCTTACATACTAGGGCTTTAACAGATAACTCGAGTAATCGACACATCGATTCCTAGGACATCTATAGAGTTCTTTAATTTCACATCGAGTATTCGTAGTGACGTCATCACGTCGCAGTTACAGAACAGAAAATGACTCAACTTCCTGTTTGGAGCGCGTTGCAAACCGATGTTGCACCATATTCTGTGACCACCATATTCTGTGACCACCATATAGTGTGACCATAGGGGGCGGTGTTGCATGCACTGTTGCAGGTCACAGAATGTGGTGCAACACCGGGTCCAATCAACCGAACCAGAACCAGCTTCCTCTGACCTTGTTTCACAAACAAAAAGCAAAAAATTATAAATCTCTAAACCTATTTAAAAAAAACTATAAACATAATTATCTTTAAAACTAAACCTAATGCGTAGCACTGCGGGCGGTGGTGCAGGGTGGTCGACCGCCCCACTGTTTTGTTTTTGCTCCCGAGTTGCTCCCGGTAGGACTGGAAAGCACCTTGCATGGTAGTCTGCCGCTACCGGTGTATGAATGTGTGTAGCGCTTTAAGATTTTCACTAATGAAAAGCGCGTTATAAATTGAATTCATTATTATTATTATTATTTTTTGTTTTTGACGTGCCACACGTTTCTTTCACTTTTGCAGCTTAATAATAATAACTAATAGTTTTGGTTTTCCTGTGATTTATCTGCAGTTTGATAAATGGTAGTCCAGCATAATGTGCACCCCCAATGTTTTGTTGGTCTTTTTTTGTGTAAATATTAAATGACTTTATTTTGCGTTTTTATTTATTTATTTATTTTCATCTTAAGATCCTATGACATCATAAAGTACTCGAGCTTTATTATGTTAATGTCGAGTAAAAAAATTATGCACTCGTTCAACCCCTAATACATACATATATGTGTACATACATACATACATAGATGCATACATATTTATTTATTTATTTATAAAATTCATTCATTTTAAAAATACAGTACAATGTATTGGAGAGAGCATCCTCCTCCCTGGGCTGACACCTTACCGTGGTGTTGGGGTTTGAGTGTCCCAATGATCCTAGGAGCTATGCTGTCAGGGGTTTCATGCCCCTAGTAGGGTCACCCAAGGCAGACAGGTCCTAGGTGAGGGACCAGACAAAGTGCAGCCCAAAAACCCCAATGATGAGTAACACTAATGGAATCAATGTTCCCTCGCCTGGACGCGGGTCACCAGGGCCCCACTCTGGAACCGGACACAGAGGTGGGGCACGCTAGCGAGTGCCTGGTGGCCGGGCTTTTACCCATGGAGCCCGGTCGGGCACAGCCCGAAGAGGAGACGTGGGTCCCCCTTCCCATGGGCTCACCACCTGTGGGAGGGGCCAAAGGGGTCGGGTGCAATGTGGGATGGGTGGTGGCCGAGGGCGGGGACCCTGGCGGTCTGATCCTCGGCTACAGAAGCTGGCCATTGGGACATGGAATGTCACCTCTCTGGTGGGGAAGGAGCCTGAGCTAGTGTGTGAGGTTGAGAGTTTCCGACTAGAAATAGTCGGACTCACCTCAACGCATGGCTCTGGCTCTGGAACCAGTTTCCTTGAGAGGGGTTGGACACTCTTGAGAGTTTC
>JBBPBX010092758.1:0-13677 GCA_038048925.1 Garcialebias charrua
CAGTCACAAGACACAGTTAACGAAAGTACGTCTAACAGAGTGACTCATGAAAGTAGAAACACACAGACGTCTGCAATAGTACCTGTCTATGTATCCACACAAAATGAGCCAAGCAAAGAAATACTTACCTACGCTCTACTGGACACACAGAGTGATTCGTCCTTCATTCTTGATGAAGTAGCGAACAATCTGGACACAGCCAAAACCCAAGTTAAGCTCAAATTGTCTACAATGTCATCCAAGAAAACAACTGTACCATGTACAAAACTTGAAGCTTTGCAAATAAGAGGATTGTTTTCCGAAAAGAAACTCACTGTGCCAGTTGCCTACACACGTGATTTTATACCTGCCAATCGTAGCCATATTCCTACTCCAGACACGGCAAGGTCATGGCCACATTTGGAGCATCTCACTGGACACATTGCTCCACCATTGGACTGTGAGATAGGACTCCTACTAGGCTACAACTGCACACAAGCCTTAATGCCCAGAGAAGTCATATGTGGTGAAGGAAGCCAGCCTTATGCCCAGAAAACAGATTTGGGCTGGAGCATCATAAGTTACTGTGACTCAAGTGACGCAGGCAGCGATGTAATTGGAGTAAGTCATCGCATCACTGTAAAGCAAGTAATACCAGAGACTGAGCCAACCACAAAGCTAAAGAATAAAGTTCATTATATCTGCAAGACACAAATAAAAGAAGTAACAGGTCCAGATGTAATCAAAGCACTTGAATCAGATTTTATAGAGAGAGCAGTGGAAGAGACGAGCATTTCACAAGAAGATGTCTGCTTCATAAGAAAGCTACAAGAAGGAATTACACAAAAGCAAGATGGACATTATGAAATGCCCCTGCCTTTCAAAGGTGACAGACCAAATCTTCCCAATAACATGTCAAGTGCTATGCAACGCTTAAGCAGTCTCAAACGCAGATTCATAAGGGATCAAAAGTACTACTCAGACTATGCAAAGTTCATGGAGGACATTGTTGCACGCGATGACGCAGAGAAAGTACCGGAGAAGGAACTCTGTAATACCCCTGCCTGGTATATTCCCCACCATGGGGTATACCACCCTCAAAAGCCCGGCAAGATCCGTGTAGTCTTTGACTGCTCTGCACAATATCAAGACACTTCGCTAAATGAACACCTGCTTACAGGGCCTGACCTAACAAACGCTTTGGTGGGAGTACTCTGTAGGTTCAGGAAGGGCTCAGTGGCTGTAATGTGTGACGTGGAGCGCATGTTTCACCAGTTCCATGTAACACCTCAAGACCAGGATTATTTACGCTTTCTATGGTGGGAGCATGGGGATCTAAGTGTTCTCCCCTCAGTCTTTCGCATGAAGGTTCACCTGTTTGGTGCAGCGTCTTCACCTGGTTGCGCCAATTTTGGTTTAAAACATCTAGCTGCACAAGGTGAGGGAAAGTTCTCTCCAACCACAGTGAAGTTTATTCAAAGAAACTTTTATGTAGATGATGGACTTGTAAGTGTTACATCAGACGCAGAAGCAATAAAACTAGTCAAGGAAGCAAGAGAGCTGTGTAACACAGGAAAATTAAGATTACACAAGTTCGTATCAAACAGTGACAATGTGTTAAAGTCGCTGCCCAGAGAGGAGTGTGCTGACAGTATTAAAGATTTGGATCTAGTGCTTGGAGAGCCACTGATGGAAAGAGCACTTGGTGTTCAGTGGTGTATTTCTTCTGATGAGTTTCAATTCAGAATAACAGTCAAAGAACATCCAATGACGAGAAGAGGAATCCTGTGGACAGTGGCGTCAGTGTATGATCCCCTGGGATTTGTGGCACCCTTCATCCTAAAAGGAAAACAAATCCTGCAACAGTTATGTCAGGAGAATATCGGATGGGACGAGCCTCTTTCGGATCAGCTCTACAGAGAGTGGGAATCCTGGATTCTAGATCTTCAAAATTTGTCAAAGAGACAAATATATCAAAGAAACTAAAGGAATGCAAAGATGGAAGAATCAGGAAGGTGAAGCTGTTGATGAGTGACTCAACCTTGGATAAGGATGGAAAAAGGACTGTCAACCCAGTGTATCTTGATAGACCAGTTCATAAAACTGTGTTGTTCCTACTAGAAGCAGAGTAAATGCTAAAATGTAAATATATTTTATTGTAATGTTATATGTTTGAAGTGAAATCACAATAGGTTAGTGATTTGGTGGGAGTTTTACTGCCATAGTTTTAGTTTACATGTCTTATTTTGTATTATGCACATTCTTTTGTTATGACTCTTATTTTGAAAGGCAAAAGTAGGAAGTGCTTTCCAGCATGTTGCTAGGCAACCAAAGAAAGAAGTTGTACCGTACTGCTATGAAGACATGATATTAGCAAGTAGCTGTACAAAAGTAATTTAAGTTTAAGAAGTTCTTTATTACTCTCATTTCTACCTCAAAAGGAAGGGTCAGCCAGCGAGGTATTTATATGTTATATCATTTTAATGTCAAGATTGTATTCATGACACCGTCTCACTCAAGTTTATGTTGTATTTTTAGTTCCAGGTAGTGTTGGTGTCAGTGACAACGAAAGTGAAGTGTAATAAGAAGATTTCCATTAAAACTGACTACACACTAGCAGTACAACGAATTCATTAATGCTGTAAAGAAGAGGTGGAAGTGACAGATGCCTCTGGCTAAAAGTTCTTGTTTTTTTGTGTTCCATGCTGTGACGGAGTTATTCTGTATAAATGCACTATATATATACAGTATACTGTACAGTATACAGTATATCATTGATTTTCTGAATCCTTTTTGTAAGAGAACGGAACAGTGTTGGTACTTCAAGCTTTCCCTCTAAGGTATTTTATTAATTTCCCCTTAAAGGGTGTGAAAATATATATATTTATTTTAAAAGGGCATTATTCTTATCCCAGGGCAGCCCTTTAGCTCAAATTTCCAGTAGTTTTAATTAAGAAAAAACATTAGAATAATAGCATGTTTGCTTAAAAAGAAGGGGATTTAGCTTCACTGGAGAAGTAAAGCTGAACTTTCATTTGTTGCTTTTGAATTTTCTGCAGTATCTCTGCAGTATCAAATAAAGAACAGCGTATGAAACTTTGACAGTACAAAATAAAAATACTTCATGCTTTTTTTCTGATAAATGTGCCACAGTGGTGTCTGATCAGTCACTCTTAAATGTGGAAAAGGAGAATAAAGAAAGACATATAAAATACATGTATACAGTTAATTGGATTTCTTGATCATCACTTAATCACCAGCTTGTGAACTCACTGGGAGTTGTTTGTCTAAATGTATGTGAGTCTGCAGACTTTTCTTACGTTTTAAGGAAATGCGAACATGTCACAGAAATGGCCACGCTGGAATAGATAGGCAGTTTTCTCTTTCTCATGCACAAAGTCAATTTATATTAATAAAAGCTGTCTCGACTTATGATTTGTAGACACTGACCTTGAGAGATGAGACTTGTTGCTTTCTCAAACCTCTTTTTTTTGTCAAAGGAAAGTCTATTGTTGCTGCTGTCATCATTATTTGTTGAAACCAGGTCTCTCTTGTAAATGAGTCCTCAAGGTTCAATGGGATTAACCTGCCTAAATAAAGGTTGAATGAACTTTGACTTAGGGATGCACAATATTATTGGCATGGTATCGGTATCAGCCAATATTAGCGTTAAAGTTCCATATCGGGCATCGGCCATTACATCAAAATAACTCGCCGTTATAAAAAACGTGATGATGTCACACATGCCTACCTGATCTGATCATGACTGAGAGGAAAATTAAAAATGTCAGCGGTGTGAAAGTTTTCTTTTTTTTTTGTTGGTAAGGATTTTGGATTCCGAATATTTGTGGACTACATTGAGCCTTGCTACATCATCCCCAGTCAGAGATATTTTTCCGACATAACCTTATAAGCCGTAATTTCCGATGTCATTGAGAAGCTAATAGCTGATAGCACTTGAGTGAGTTTTACCGCAGATATTTGGACGTCGTGTTGGCACCGTTAGCATGATTAGTCTTACGACACAAAGGATAGACAAAAACTTTGAACTTAAATAGTCTGTCCTTCATGCACAGGAGTGCAGAGGATCCCATACTGCAGCTAGGAACCTGGAACAAGCCTCCACAAGTGAAACAGCATCGCAGGTGACTAATGCTAATAAACAACATTTAACACTTTTAATTTAATATAAGTTAAAGTGCTATGCATATCATATGTCTGTTACTGATTACAGGTAGTCCCCGATTTACGAGCGAGATCCGTTACAACGAGGCGCTCGTAAACCGGAAATCTCGTAATTTGGAACGGCCGCCACGCTTCTCGTAAGTCCGGAATTTCGCTCGTAAATTGGAACGGTTTTGCTAGCGCGACTACGAACACTCGTTTTTCATCGAAAAACTGCTTATGAGTGCATAAAAATGATCGGAAACGTGTGTCCACATGTTTAGCTAACGAACTGTGGTGAAAAAACACAGGAAAACTCAGTATTTTTTGCGTTTTTTCCAATAATTCGCCAGCTCGTAAGTCCGGAACCTCGTAGATCAGAGCGCTCGTAAATCGGGGACTACCTGTATATGTCACCAGCTCTTACAGCCGTTACACAATTTTTGTAGCAAATAGGCCTAAATCAGAGGGCTATGTTTTGACAAAGGAAAGTATAGAAAATACTGGAATCGGTTATCGGCCAAATACATTTTAATAAATCTGCATATCGAGTATCGACCAAACATCCAATATCGTGCATCTCTACTTTGACTAAACAGCCTCAGTGGTTTTAAGTCCTGACTGGTTACAAAGCGGCAAAATAAATTGTGAACACAATCATTGGAACAAGCAAACACATGAAAATGTTATTTTGTGTCTGAATATGGAACTTTTTTTATTTGAGAGTTTCCATGCAGGCCCTGTTTGTGTCAAAATCAATAGCCATGTTGGAAAATTACCCCAGCCAAGCAGTGAGAATGAAAACTAACGAGACTCCTAAACCTCCACACTATCTGTTGTAGTCAAAATGTTTATACTTTTTCCAGTTTAAAACCAAATACATTCTTCTGTGTTTGTCCTGAACTAGCATCTGGAAAACAGATCATAGATGTTTAAGTAGCTCTAATCCATTTATCAGAGCTATTGGCATCACACACTTAGCTTAGCTGACACATGTATTGGCTATTTACTATTTTAGAAATGTGCCTAAATTTAGACGAAGGAATTTTGGATTCTTTTAAATTAGGCTTTTCTGCTGGAGTTTGTATAAAAGGTAAAAGGCAGTATCCGGTTTTAAACAAAAGTACCTCAAAGGGAAGAAAAGATAACGAGGATAGTTGCATTATGCCTGGGAATTTTGAAGGTAAATTCCAGAGTTTAAATGATTGCAGGTGCAAGGCAGCATGTACCGTTTATGAAACACACGTGGACGCTTGTCTTTTAACTGCCTGTTAATGTGGACTTTAGACCTCGGCTTTACTGCAGCGAGTTGGAGGGAAAGGCAGATCGAGACAAGTCACTACTTTCCTTTAAATTTAGATCAATTCAGAGCATGTGATTAACTTCTGTGTAGCACGTTGTTTACCTTCTCAGAAATGGAACGGTTTGTCATGTTGACTGTAGTCAGCTTCAGTATACATTTACATGCCATACAGTTTGCATAAATATACTGTCTATGGAGAAGGGTGCAATTTCCATGTTTAATAGAATCATAATGTGTGTGTGTTAAGTAAAGCTCATATCATAGTCTTATGTGATTAATTTAAAACGTTTGGTCTATCTATAAATATCCAGTGATAAACACCAAGTTAATTGTTAACTTTTCAGTGGCATTTTCAATGTTAACATAGCATTTATGCTAATTGTTGGACCTGTAATAAATTGGGCCGTTTGACATGTTATTGTGCAATTTATTAATAGACATCAAAATATATGATTTTTAAATATAAAATAAGCTATAGTCATAAAAATTTCAGGATGATCAAAATGTATTTATAACCATTTATTATTATTCAGTGTTCCCCCTAGTTAACTTGCCATGGCGGGGTGCTCATCTCATCCATGATTTTTCTTGATGGGGAGGGACGGAGACATGTCTGAGCAAAGCTTGTACCAACAGTTTTTGAACAGGGGCAGGGGGCGTTCAGCATGAGGGAAGAGGCACGGTCCCTCTGCTTGTCAGGAGCTATCACTTGGAACTACCTGGGACAAGTAAAACGAACAAACAAAAAATAAACAAGCAAAAAAATAAATAAACTACCGTATTTTTTGGACTATAAGGCGCACCGGATTATAAGATGCAATATCAGTGAATGGGCCTGTTTTCATACATAAGGCACACCAGATTATACGACACATTAAGCAAAACAAAACATCAGATAGTTCTAACTTTATTCAACTCATTCACAATAACTCAACATTGTTCAGTTGTACCACATAAAATCGGTTTGAGGTCAGTAAGCACAACCAGAATTAATACATAAGGATCACTGTCGATTTTTGAGAAAAATTCAAGGATTTTAAGTGCACCTTATAGTCCGAAAAATAAAACACCAGTATTTCTTTTCTCATACACAATGTAATCCCTACCCACTCGAATATCTTACACAAAACATTAAGGTTTATTTGCATTCTCTGTTCAATTCCAGTCCAGAAAAACTTGAAAACTACAAACGTTCACTTCAAATCCCTCAGCGATGGGGGACATTGGTGTACCGCTGGTTTCACTGACTTTAAAATATCTTCATATTGCTCAGGCAACATTGAGGTAAAATTTGTCTTTATGTGAAGTCACCATCTTCACTGGCCATTTTTCAGGCTTGCTGTACAATACAACTCAACATAAAGTATTTTCTCGAATGTGCATTTATTTGTTTTTTCCTGTTTTAAAACATTAACTGAAATTAGTCAGAATGATAGCAATTTAGGAAACTGGATACAAGCATTACGTACACACACAATCATGAAATTATCTAGGTAAATAGCCTTACTTTGTAGCAGGAGGTGTCCGGATAAAGTTTGTGCAAAGTCTGGTCTAGCTGATTTAGATGGTTACTTTTAACACAGTGCTCCTCTGCTTATTGTTTACCTATGTTCTAGGAAATGACAAGACTGGAGATGGAGTGCATATATGACAGCACCTTTTGTCACAAAGAACGCTTCAGACTGTGGGGAAATTAAAAAGGCATTTTATTCAACATTTAAAAAATAAATAGTGGTTATGGTCATTCTTTATATGTCATGTTCTCTCCTCCTGCCACTCTCTGTAAGAGCTTCACTACATGCTTGTAACGACTTGCATGTATCTGGTTTTTCTCTGTAGGTGACAAAGATGGCAGCAAGGTAACGACAGTTGTGGCCACACCAGGCCAAGGTCCCGACCGGCCACAGGAGGTGAGCTACACGGACACGAAGGTCATCGGCAATGGCTCTTTCGGAGTCGTCTATCAAGCTAAACTATGCGACTCTGGGGAGCTAGTGGCAATCAAGAAGGTCCTGCAAGACAAGAGATTTAAGGTAGAACCTGTTTTAAACACGTGCATTCTTTAACACATAGCACACCGGGTACTTGCCGGTAACTATTGGTTGTCACACAAGGCAGGACAAGCAGGATGTGTAAATTATGAGAAAGCAAACAAACTCAAAATGTTTAGTTTTAGTCTTGCTTTTTTTTTTTTTTTCCCTGTAAACTTCAACCAGCACAAAGATTTCCCACAGCAAGGAAGGAACTGAGTAACCGTGAATGAGATGTGAAAGAAGTGATCTTTCACACAAACACAGAGAAGCTGCAAAACAAGAGAAAACAAAGGTCAATCTTCCAACAATGTGTGTGTAACATGTATTTTCCTGTATGAAGTGTGTGTAGTAGTTGTAAGAACTTTTTTTTTTTCTTCTTTTTTTCTCACAAAGTGGAAGACGTTAATACTTAGTCATGTGTCATGTTTAATTTACGGTAGGTGCCATGCAGGAAATGTGATTTTTCTCTCAAAGTGAAGCCCTTCTGGATTCTCCTCTTGTGCTTTAAATCAACTGAAAGCTTTCTGTTTCTGTTGGCTGCGAGCCTGAGTGTGTCTGTGTATGTGTTAATGTGGACACAAGTATTTAATTAAGATGGTAAATAACAGCTTTGATACTTCTGGAAATATAACATCACAATGAAATCTGGTTGTATACCCCCCATTAAATACCAACGTTGATGATTACTTTCATGTGTTGTTGAGCAATAAGTATCTTTAGTCAGTTTGGATTTTAATGGATCAACACAATTTGGGTATAAACACAATATTCACAATAATTTTTTATACATTTATCTTAAATATAAAGTAGTCTATTATTATTAACTTTTTTCTTCTTTTTTGCGTTTTTCGGCTCTAGTGGCCCAATTTTGTTGTAGAGGATGGAGGGCGAAGCGGGAAGGGAGGGGGGGAGACATTGTGGAAAAGTCGTCAGGACCGGGATGTGAACCCGCGACACCACAACGAGGACTAGCCTCAAACATGGGCCGCGCTCTTAACCCCTGCGCCATAGCCACGGCCCTATTATTATTAACTTTAATATGGAAGTTTAATTACNGGGGCTTCTGTCGACTGGCGTGGGACCGTTTATAGTGGATTGAGTCCAAATCTGAATGAAAAATGTCCCGATGGGCTACAGAACATGCAGCTCCGGACCTACAGCACGCATTCTCGCTTGGAAGTCGTTGTGGGCCGGCTCAGATCTCAAGATTCACCGATTGATCTGGAGGTCTGCTTCTGCTCCGGTTCTGCTCTGGTTCTGCTCTGGTTTGGTAGGTTCAGTGCAGCTTCTCTGCATCCACTAGGCACCGATCAGATCATAACCTTACCTCTAGTTTTCCAGCAGAAGGAAACGGCCCTGTTGCCTTCTGGGAAATGGGGGCATTATGAGCGGGACTACAGTGGAGGCTTGCTGAGAGAAAACTACAAAAGTGCGGCACCTGTCTGAAGTATTTTATTTTTTCTTTAACTTTTTACTGTACAGTACAGTATCCAGTACCGTCCCAGTCACATGAGTACTATTAAATATGACAATCCTGTGTCCTGTATTATTATTATTTTGGACAGTATTATGGACTGTACGTCCACAAACCGAGATAGAGCGAGTCAGCGAAAGTCGAACCACGAAATAGTGAAGGACTACTGTATATATCCATTTTAAATTATTTGTCTAAGAACATTGAAATAAGTATGTTTAACTTCTCTAAGCCTGGCTTAAATATTTAATCACATCTCTGTGATTTACAGCACTTTAACACCAACAAACCTCAGATTTACTGCTTTATTAATTTTACCTTTACACTTTGCCCTTTTCACTTAAGCAACTAGTAAAATCTGACAACGGCACCAGTTTTTAACATTATTCTTAAACATGTAATCAGTTTATGTTTATATGTGAGGAACTGCCTTTATGTGCCAACCTTCCTCTAAATTTATAACCCTAACAAAACTTATTAACGAGAGAGCACATCTTCATATCTGAAGACATGTTTTACATGTGTGTGTGTGTGTGTGTTTCTGTGGCCTTGTTGAGAAGGACAGCCTGGTCTTTGGCACTTTCAACATCATTGTCACTTTATGTACTGTGCTCATTTTAAAGACTTTTCAATCAAAAATAATAAATTTCAATGTGACAGCAAAGAGTGTATGACTTTATGGTTATTAACTATTTTTTTATACAATATATATACTTTATTATCTTTGTCCCCAGATTAAAGTGTTGGACATGTTGAAAGTTTAAAAAAGTTATTATTTTATACAAAGTACTGTAGTTAGATGATTAATTGTGTGAAATGTGTAACTTTTGGGGGTGAACTTCTGTCCATTTTTACCACTGAGGGATTCAGCCTCTGTAAAATATTCTTCTTATATGCTCTTACTGACTCTGCCAATTAACTTAATTAGTTGCTACATTCTCCTCCAGCTGTTTTTCATTTGTACTCTGAGATGTGTTGCTGCCACAAAATTTAAAACATGTTTTAATGGTACTATTTTTATTTAAACATTAGTTATGTCTCACGTGGTTCTTTCAGGACCAAAACTGGGTTTATGTGATTTGTAAATCGTTACATTTTGTTTTTCATTTTCCATTCACACAAAGTCTCAGCTTTTTCACAACTGGGATTGTAATTTTATTGGTTTCCTGAGACAAACACATTTTAAAGACACCACAGTGTTTTTTGTAGACTTGAGGTTGAGAAAAGCTTCAGTAAATTCAAACTTGAGCACTGTATTTATTGTTTAAAAAAACTGAATAATCATTCCACCCATGAAAAAGAATGGCTCAAATTATTGATTAAATCCCCAAACTAACGTGGCGTTTATGCTCAAGAAAAGTGAAAACTATTTTGATCACAACTATAGTTCCGGTCACTGGACTTTTCCAAAAATGTCCTTTTATCTCGCAGTTATCACATTTTACTTTAGCAGCAGGACATATTTTATTATTAGCGAGGTGTTTATCTGATCCACATTTGAGGCAAGGACTCTGCCAACAGTAACTTAGCCTTCAGAGCCTCGAGATAAGCATGAGATATTAACTGATCTCTTACAAGTTCATTTTCCATCAATCCAAACTCACATGGTGCAGCTAAGGTTCTGAGCTTGGCAACATTTTGGTGGTTTCAGCACACATGCACAATATGCATTAACTTTGAGGACATTTCCTTCAAGTGTAGCAATGGCTCCATCTAGTTTTAAATAACAAGAAATACCAAAGCATGCAACAAAAAAAATCAAAACAAAGCATCAAAAAAAGAAACAGAAATACTTCCAAAGGTTCAAAAGAAATAAAGAAATACAACAGAAATATAGTAAACTTGATGAATCAGTACAAACTAGTACCTCACAGGCAGCAACACTGCTTACATACAAATACCATACCAATTTATTTATAGAGCACTTAACAGCAACAAGGCCAACCAAAGTGCTGTACAATAGAAACAAACAAGCAAAGCAGACAGGAAACCATAAAATAAAAATATAGATACAAATAGCAACAGAAACTAACTAAAATGGCCAACACTGTACAGTACAGAGAGGATCAAAACAAATCACACCATGTTAAAGGTGGGGTATGTAACATTGTAATGTAGTCTAACTTTTCAAACAATATATTTTTAACATATTTCTTCACTCTGTCACTATCTATTGACAGACTGATGTTAGACAAAGTAATCTCTGAAAAAAACTATAGTCCCCTTGCTTCTCTATCAGCATTTATAAAAACACTGAAAACACAAGAGTGACCCGGACAATGACCAGCCAATAAAAACAGAGTTGTTTGTCACACCCCAACCCACGCCCCCACCTGTCCCAGCCGCAGCTCGTTCTCATTCAAAGGATTGCAAAGCGATGCAGGACTGTTTTTTATGTGACACAAAATGTATTAAATATCCCTTCTTTATCCCAGAGCTGGACTTTTATTTAGTTTTTTTGCCAAAAGTCAAGTGATCGCTTCATCCTTCACTGACGAGGAAATGGATTTGTCACGACTCACGAGCGAATATCATGTCCAACGTTGCTTCGTGAACCTCTGCTGATGTCTTCTGGTTTTTGTGTTGTTGGATTAGTGATTCATGGTTTTATTATATTTTTTAAACAGTTATATTATCATATAAACACAGAACTTGGGAGCGCAGAGACAGGTGGAGCATTCCAGACACAGAACTTGGGAGCGCAGAGACAGGTGGAGCATTCCAGACATTCCAGACCAGCGCTGACAGACATGAGGAAGTCACGAGCGAATTAAATCATGTCCAAACGTTGCTTCGTGAACCTCTGATGATTTCTGCTGGATTTTGTGTTGTAGGACTAGCGCTCCATGGTTTTATTTTATTTTATTAGAAGGTTTTATTACCATAAACACAGAATATCGCAGCGGCTCTGAGCAGACAGAAGCAGGGGGCGGAGCAGATCCCAAGTTCAGCAGAAGCACGGACTGTGCCATATATGGCTCTGAGGGGAGGGAGCAGAATGCTTTTCTGCGCTGAAAATATTTCTAAGTCCCAGAGTGTTCAAATATCGCAGACCCTACCTTTAAAGGCAAGAGAATAGAAATGGGTTTTCAAGCGAGACTTAAAGACTGTGAGTGAGGGATCCTGCCTGACACGCAGTGGCAACTCATTCCACTGTCTTGGACCTTCAACAGAGAAAGCCCTGTCACCTCTGAGCTTACGGCGAGTATCTGGGATTGAGAGAAGCAGCTAGTCTGCTGACATCTGAGAGCGCGGTGGGACATATGGCTGCAGAAGGTCAGTGAGATAAGGTGGAGCGGAACTGTTCAGAGATTTAAAAACATACATGAATATTTTAAACTGGATCCGAAGGAGAATGGGTAGCCAGTGCAGGGAGGCCAAAACTGGTGTGATGTGCTCTTTATGGCCTGTACAGTTAAAATTTGGGCTGCAGCATTCTGGACCAGCTGTAGACGTGCAATGGAGGACTGACTGATTCCAAACAAAAGTGAATTGCAGTAATCGAGCCTCGATGTTATGAAAGCATGGATCACTGTCTCAAGGTTCTTTTTGGATAGTATAGGCTTCAGCTTAGACAGCCGCTTCAGCTGAAAAAAGCAGGATTTAACAATCATGTTTACGTGACTGTTAAGTTTCAGGGAAGGGTCCATTATCACCCCCTGATTAGTGACCCTTTGTTTCTCTAGCGGGGCTAGACAGAGAAGGTCAATGTCGTGGTTCGTGAATGAGCCATTGGGATGGAACAACATGACTTCAGACTTCTTCTCATTGAAACTTAAGAAGTTTGAAGCCATCCAATCATGGATGTCGGCCAGGCCGTCAAGAAGAGGTTGAATAGAGCATGAGCCTCAGGGGGAAGTAAATTTGACAATCATCGACGTAGAAATGAAAGGCTATGTTGTGTTTGCGGAAAATAGCACCTAGTGGCAGCAGGTATATCGAAAAGAGAAGGGGACCGAGGATGGACCCCTGCGGTACCCCCCACTGAAGTGCTGTAGATGCTGAACTAAAATTGTTGGTATTGACACAAAAGGTTCTGTCTGAGAGGTATACGACTCAAACCATATGAGGGCAGACCCTGTGATGCCCACCCACTGCTCCAGCCTAGAAATGAGGATGTTGTGGTCGATGGTGTCAAAAGTGGATGTAAGGTCCATTAAGACAAGCGGCACAGAGTCACTTGCGTCTGTGGCTATGAAAATGTCATTAAAAACATGATGCATACTGAACACAACATACACTACACAGGCTGCACAACAGGCCACTGAACAAGCAGTGAGCATCATTGAGATGAACTGAACCACGATGGCAAGGCAGCGACACACATGCTACAGCCACACAGTGCAGCAGCAGTAAACATATTAGTATAGGTGTCACAGTTGTGACTCACTCACTTCAGTTGAGCCGACAGAGAAGTCGTCCAGAGCCACAGCACTGTCGGGGATGAACGGCTCCAGCCATGATTCTGTGAAGGCAAAGACACAACAGCTCCTCGTGTCCCGCTCGCAAAAATCTGTGCACGCAGGTGATCCAGTCCACTTCTCAGAGGCTGAACGACCAAAAGCAGGACCGAGGGGAGACTGGGTTTGCTGTGTCTCTGGCAGGTCCTGTACAAAACACCGGCTCTCTTTCCATGTACGCCGCCCAGGTAAACAAAGGACCCAGGGGGAAATGTCTGATGTGGAATCCCTAAGTCGTCCCAAGTCCCCACTCACTGACGATCA
>JBBPBX010092759.1:0-13677 GCA_038048925.1 Garcialebias charrua
TATATATATAATATATATATACATATATATATATATATATATCCCAAGTCGGCTGCCCTACCTCTGCACCATCTTGGTCACCTATTAAAGTTAACTTCTCGTCAGGGAATCGAACCCCAGTCTCCCACATGATAGGCGGGTATACTAACCACTGTACTAACGAGAAATTAGTGTTAGGCTGCATATCTTTGCCTGTAAATGTAAAGGTGACACGTATCGTATATGATAGGCCCACCTTGTGGATAATGGACTACACACACAATGTAGGTATTATATATTATTATATATATATATATATATATATATATATATACAGGTAACCCTCGAGGTACGACACCTGCGACCTACGGCAACGCAGACTTACGATTTGCCTCTTTGAAAGAATGCCGTCGACATACGACCAAAAAAACGGACTTACGACAGAGGTACATTGGAAGTATGGGATCGAGATACGGCAAAAAAAGTGCGACACTACGGCAAGCGGCAAGGTGGGGGAGGGGTACAGTGCCTTGAGTGTTCGCGCATGACAGTGCACATGACAGTGCGCATGACAGTGCGCGTGACCCTTGAGTAGGGGTGGGGCAACCCTACCGTACTATTTAAAGGGACGCGCCATCTTGACCACGTTGTTGAGTTTCGGCGAGAGAGAGAAAAGCAAGCAAACGTACGTACAGTATCGATCTATCATCATTAGCATTCATTCAGTTAACATTAGGTATTAGCGACAGGTATTTTATTAGCCACAGGTAGCATAGGTTTAGCGAGCGGTATTTTATTAGCCACAGGTAGCATAGGTTTAGCGAGCGGTATTTTATTAGCCACAGGTAGCATAGGTTTAGCGAGCGGTATTTTATTAGCCACAGGTAGCATAGGTTTAGCGAGCGGTATTTTATTAGCCACAGGTAGCATAGGTTTAGCGAGCGGTATTTTATTAGCCACAGGTAGCATAGGTTTAGCGAGCAGTATTTTATTAGCCACAGTTAGCATAGGTTTAGCGAGTTTTTTTTTTTTTAGACTTTTTTTTGTGAGAGTTGGTTAAAATGGGACCCAAGAGGCCTTCGAAGTCCTCTGATAAGGGTGTGGGTAAGAAACCTAGGCAGACCATAACCCTCGAGACAAAATTAAAGATCGTTAAAATGTGTGATAGGGGCATGTCAGCGACCGAGGTAGCAGTGAAGCTAGGCTTTCCGCGTTCGACGGTGGGGATGATCAAGGCAGACAGAGAGAGAATTCTGGACCAAGTGCGTCGTTCCGCACCCATGAAGTCCACAATTATCACGAAGCAGAGAACAGGTGTTTTGGTTGAGATGGAGAGGTTGCTGTTGGTTTGGATCGAGGACAATGCTCAAAGGCGCGTGCCCGTGAGCATGGCTGTGATAAGGGAGAAGGCGCGCATGATTTACAGCACGCTGAAAGCTAGGAGTGAGGGAGGTGCAGGGGGGAGGGGGCAGGACAGAGCGAGCCAGGCGAAGGCACGTCCCAACAGAGTGACTCAGGCGAAGGCACGTCCCAACACAGCGATCCTGGAGAAGGGACGTCAAGCAGCATGTCAGCGAGGGGTGATGGGGGAGAGGGGGACACTGGACCTGAGCAATTCACTGCATCCAAAGGCTGGTTTCAGCGCTTTAAGGAGAGAGCGAATTTGCACAACCTAAAAATACAGGGTGAGCATTTAATTTATCTTTTTTTTGTTTGTTACAGGTAGTCCATGACTTCCGTTTTTTTTTTTAAATTCCTTTTATTACAGTGTTAAAACAGGTTAACCATGCCATGTTTTTTTGTGCATTGAGCATTTAATTTCTCTTTTTTTTTGTTACAGGTAGTCCATGACTACCGATTTTTTAAATTACTTTTATTACAGTGTTACAACAGGTTAACCATGCCATGTTTGTTTGTGCATTGATCATTTAATTTCTCTTTTTTTTGTTTGTTACAGGTAGTCATGACTTCCAATTTTTTTTTAAATTCATTTTATTTGTGTGCATTTAAACAGCTGAGGCAGGAAGTGCTGACCACGTACCAGCTGAGGCCTTCCCTGACACACTGGCTGAGGTCATCAGGGACGGCGGATACACTGCCCAGCAAGTGTTTAATGTCGATGAGACAGGCCTGTTCTGGAAGCGTTTGCCCAACAGGACCTACATTAGCAGAGACGAGCGAATAGCAGCAGGTCACAAAGTTGGCAAGGAGTGCCTGACCTTGCTGCTTGGGCACTGCACTAAAACCATAGATATACGGAAGGATCTGTGTTAGGATATTCCCGGAAATGGACCACAATGATCCTTAAAAAATCCCAAAATCTGGATACTTATCTTCGGCAGATCCAAAATAAATGTGGCTGTTATTTGTCAAGGGTCTGCCAAAGATAAGTATCCGGATTTTGGGATTTTGGGATTTTTAAAGGATCATTGCGGTCCATTTCCGGGAATATCCGGAAATATAAGTATAAGTATATGTGAAGGATACGGAGATATACGACATCAGCTCTTACCGTATATCTATGGTTTTAGTGCAGTGGAGCGCCAAGGACCTTACTGCTTGGGGGGAATGCTTCTGGGGACTGCAAACTCAAGCCCTTGTTGATTTATAGATTTGTAAACCCCAGAGCCTTCAAATATGTTGATAGAAAAAAGCTTCCAGTCTATTGGGCATCAAATAGGAAGGCCTGGGTAACGCTGGAAGTGTTTACAAATTGGTTTAAGCAACATTTTGTGCCAGATGTCCCACGTTTTTGCACTAACCAAAAGATTCCCTTTAAAGTCCTGCTGGTGTTGGACAACGCTCCAGGACACCCCCCTGATCTCAACGAGATTCACACGAATGTGCAGGTGGTGTACCTTCCTCCTAACATGACCTCGCTGATCCAGCCGATGGACCAGGGGGTGATAAGTACGTTTAAGTCGTACTATCTCCAGAGAGTCATTCGTAACGCTTTGGAGGCAACCGGAATGACTCCAGGTGTCAGCCTCAAAGACTTCTGGAGAACATACAACATCCACGATGCTGTGCTGAACGTTGATCACTCCTGGAATCGTGTCACTCAGAACAACCTGAGCGGCGTGTGGAAGAAGTTGTGTCCACAGCTTGTTCAACAGGTACACGATTCCAGGGAAGTTGACAATGTCATTGAGGACGTTGTGAGGATGGGCAGGTCACTGGAGCTCGAGATGGACGTGGATGATGTCCAACAGCTTCTGGGTACAGAAGGAGAGGAGCTGTCAGTGGACGACCTCATTCTACTGGACAGGCACATCCCGGCTGAGGAAGGGGAGCAGGCCGACCCTAACCCACCCAAGACCTTCAGCCGACAGGAGTTGTCATTGGCTTTCAAAGACTTCCACAGTGGCTTGGCCCGGTTAGAGAGGCAGGACGAAGATGGGGAGAGGTTTGAGAGGGCTCGAAGAGTCATCTTGGGCGGGCTTGCGTGTTATCAGCAGATCCTAGACGAGAAGAAACAAGAGGCTGTGCAAAGCAGCATGTTAAGGTACGTCACAAAGGTCTCTGCAGCTCCTCCAGGATCTGCTGGTGCACCAGAAGATCCAACTCCAGTCAGTCCTCTTGTAGCAAGCCCGGACGAGTCCATGAACAGCCCACCCTCTCCCCAGTAAAAGACGCCTCCCCTCTCCCTCCCTCCAGGTACAGTACTGTACAGAATTGTTATTTTTATTTTTCTGAGTTGTGTCATGCTACACACAGTAACTTCATCTGTTAATCAATTTGTATCTGCTTATGTTCAGCCTGCTGCTCCTTCTCCTCCACCCCCCCTCCACCAGCTCCACCATCCCATCACTGACCTGCCCACCTTCACATACCAGCACAGCATTGTCTGAAAGGTACAGCAAAGACATGTCAATGTTTTTTCCTGTAGTTTTTGTTTTATGCTACATCTACTGTAATCATCACCTCTCTCTCGACAGCCTCCAAAGCGTCACGTCCCCCTGGTCCATCCACACATGTGCACCACACCACACAGGTAAGGAGAAGTTGTTGTTGTCTGTGTTTTCATTCTCAGCAGATGTTCACGTCTGTGTGTGGGTTTCAACAGAACCACCTGCTGCTCTTGCCTCATGGACCAGGCTACGGTAGTGTACCTACACCTGTTGCTCTTGCCTCATGGACCAGGCTACGGTAGTGTACCTACACCTGTTGCTCTTGCCTTATGGATGGACGTGTGTCCACTCTGTCCTGCCTGCCTGCCTCTCTCCCTCTAGCACCTCTCCATCCATCATTGCACCACACCAATCAGGTTAGGACAAGATGTTTGTCATTTTCAGGTCTTCCTTGCTGGCAGGTCACAGTCCACCTGTAAGCGCTCATGTTCATTTTTGTGTTGTTGTAATTTCTTCACAGCTCACATCGTGGACTTTCCTCATGGATGGACGTGTGTCCACTCTGTCCTGCCTGCCTGCCTCTCTCCCTCCAGCACCTCTCCATCCATCATTGCACCACACCAATCAGGTTAGGACAAGATGTTTGTCATTTTCAAGTCTTCCTTGCTGGCAGGTCACAGTCTACCTGTAAGCGCTCATGTTCATTTTTGTGTTGTTGTAATTTCTTCACAGCTCACATCGTGGACTTTCCTCATGGATGGACGTGTGTCCACTCTGTCCTGCCTGCCTGCCTCTCTCCCTCTAGCACCTCTCCATCCATCATTGCACCATACCAATCAGGTTAGGACAAGATTTTTGTTATTTTCAGGTCTTCCTTGCTGGCAGGTCACAGTCCACCTGTAAGCGCTCATGTTCATTTTTGTGTTGTTGTAATTTCTTCACAGCTCACATCGTGGACTTTCCTCATGGATGGACGTGTGTCCACTCTGTCCTGCCTGCTTGCCTCTCTCCCTCTAGCACCTCTCCATCCATCATTGCACCACACCAATCAGGTTAGGACAAGATGTTTGTCATTTTCAGGTCTTCCTTGCTGGAAGGTCACAGTCCACCTGTAAGCGCTCATGTTCATTTTTGTGTTGTTGTAATTTCTTCACAGCTCACATCGTGGACTTTCCTCATGGATGGACGTGTGTCCACTCTGCCTGCCTGCCTGCCTCTCTCCCTCTAGCACCTCTCCATCCATCATTGCACCACACCAATCAGGTTAGGACAAGATGTTTGTCATTTTCAGGTCTTCCTTGCTGGCAGGTCACAGTCCACCTGTAAGCGCTCATGTTCATTTTTTTATTTGTTGTAATTTCTTCACAGCTCACATCGTGGACTTTCCTCATGGATGGACGTGTGTCCACTCTGTCCTGCCTCTGTCGTCCAGGACATCAGTCCTGCCATCTGCCTCCATCCATCACCTGTGTCAACACCTTCTGCATGTATGACTGCTGCCAAAACAAACAAAAAAACACCTTTGCTGATGGACAGAACTGTTCACATCAGGACCACACCGCTGAGCTCACACCTGGCCTAAAATGCTCCCATCATTCATGGTTGAGCACTGGCTAAGCAGTTCCATCTGATCCAGGTTTGAACTTGAGAAAAACATCAGTGTCTACCTACACTTCAGTCAAAGTAAGGACATTTTGTTTCCTTGTTTCCTTTTTCTGCTGCTTCTAGCTTTTTTAGAGTTCATGGACTTTTTCATACACATGGACTACACACCAACACCACATGGACTGCACTGGTTTCAAAAACATGATGGTTGCAACATGTTTCTGATGATTCGGCTGATTTGGTGCATGATTGGTGCATGGGAGTTCCTTATGATTTACTGCATTTTGATGTTAACAGCTGCTGCTCAAAGAGAAGTGTTCATGTTTCATGGTTGACATGTTTTTGCTGCTGCTGGATGCATGGATGGATGGATGCATGGGAGTTCCTTATCATTTGCTGCATTTTGATGTTAACAGCTGCTGCTCAAAGAGAAGTGTTCATGTTTCATGGTTGACATGTTTTTGCTGCTGCTGGATGCATGGATGGATGGATGCATGGGAGTTCCTTATCATTTACTGCATTTTGATGTTAACAGCTGATGCTCAAAGAGAAGTGTTCATGTTTCATGGTTGACATGTTTTTGCTGCTGCTGGATGCATGGATGGATGGATGCATGGGAGTTCCTTATCATTTGCTGCATTTTGATGTTAACAGCTGCTGCTCAAAGAGAAGTGTTCATGTTTCATGGTTGACATGTTTTTGCTGCTGCTGGATGCATGGATGGATGGATGCATGGGAGTTCCTTATCATTTGCTGCATTTTGATGTTAACAGCTGCTGCTCAAAGAGAAGTGTTCATGTTTCATGGTTGACATGTTTTTGCTGCTGCTGGATGCATGGATGGATGGATGCATGGGAGTTCCTTATCATTTGCTGCATTTTGATGTTAACAGCTGCTGCTCAAAGAGAAGTGTTCATGTTTCATGGTTGACATGTTTTTGCTGCTGCTGGATGCATGGATGGATGGATGCATGGGAGTTCCTTATCATTTGCTGCATTTTGATGTTAACAGCTGCTGCTCAAAGAGAAGTGTTCATGTTTCATGGTTGACATGTTTTTGCTGCTGCTGGATGCATGGATGGATGGATGCATGGGAGTTCCTTATCATTTGCTGCATTTTGATGTTAACAGCTGCTGCTCAAAGAGAAGTGTTCATGTTTCATGGTTGACATGTTTTTGCTGCTGCTGGATGCATGGATGGATGGATGCATGGGAGTTCCTTATCATTTGCTGCATTTTGATGTTAACAGCTGTTGCTCAAAGAGAAGTGTTCATGTTTCATGGTTGACATGTTTTTGTTGCTGCTGGATGCATGGATGGATGGATGCATGGGAGTTCCTTATCATTTACTGCATTTTGATGTTAACAGCTGCTGCTCAAAGAGAAGTGTTCATGTTTCATGGTTGACATGTTTTTGCTGCTGCTGGATGCATGGATGGATGGATGCATGGGAGTTCCTTATCATTTGCTGCATTTTGATGTTAACAGCTGCTGCTCAAAGAGAAGTGTTCATGTTTCATGGTTGACATGTTTTTGCTGCTGCTGGATGCATGGATGAATGCATGGGAGTTCCTTATCATTTGCTACATTTTGATGTTAACAGCTGCTGCTCAAAGAGAAGTGTTCATGTTTCATGGTTGACATGTTTTTGCTGCTGCTGGATGCATGGATGGATACATGGGAGTCCCGGCTGATTTGCTACATTTTGATGTTGACACCTGCTGCACTAAGAGAGGTGATCATGTTTCATGGTTGACATGTTTTTGCTGCTGCTGGATGGATGGATGGATGCATGGGAGTTCCTTATCATTTGCTTCATTTTGATGTTAACAGCTGCTGCTCAAAGAGAAGTGTTCATGTTTCATGGTTGACATGTTTTTGCTGCTGCTGGATGCATGGATGAATGCATGGGAGTTTCGGCTGATTTGCTGCATTTTGATGTTGACACCTGTTGCACTAAGAGAGGTGATCATGTTTCATGGTTGACATGTTTTTGCTGCTGCTGGATGCATGGATGGATGGATACATGGGAGTTCCTTATCATTTGCTGCATTTTGATGTTAACAGCTGCTGCTCAAAGAGAAGTGTTCATGTTTCATGGTTGACATGTTTTTGCTGCTGCTGGATGCATGGATGAATGTATGGAGTTCCTTATCATTTGCTGCATTTTGATGTTAACAGCTGCTGCTCAAAGAGAAGTGTTCATGTTTCATGGTTGAACTCATTTGCAGATTATGGCTGAGAACTGTTCAGGAAGAGATTTGTATTTTGTATGCTTTGTCTGTGCTGAAAAAAACATTACTGTACAGTACTTTACCTGTACAGTACATGCTGTACTGGTTTTGTGTGTTTATGGATGAATGTGTGGTATAATGTGTTATCTAAGTGTTTGTAAATAAAGTTCTGTGCATGTTTATGGCACAGGATGTCCGCTTGTTCATTCTCATGCCGTTAAATGTGTGTGCGGCGCTCCGTTAGCGGTATAGCCGCGACCTATGGCAGAAATGCGGACCTACGACAGGCACGTGTTTTTGGTCCGCGAGATACGACAGAATCGACCTAAGTCACACCCGTAGGTTCGGATCTCTGACGTAACTCAAGGGTTCCCTGTATATATATTGATGGGGATTTTAAACCCCTGTTACCTTAATAAAAACCACACAAGATAAACAAGAGAACAGTGTTAAAACAGACAAACAAACTTTGCGAAGGGGAAGGCTTTTTAATGTCTTTTGAAACTTAGTTTGGTCTCAAATTCAAACACACAACAAAATAGCCCTTTATGGGCACAAAAATAAAGGAAGTTTTCAGTTGGTATGAAATTTATTTGACATTAACTAACGCCCAGGAAAGCGAAAACAAATGTCTTGAACTTAAAAAATGAAATAGATCAACCATTCTTCTTCATATTATCCATCTTCTTCTAGTGAGTGGGGGTTCAGTGTCTTTCCTGGGGAGTGTCCCTTTTTCAGAATAAGTTCGTTCTGTTCCTTAGGGATTTGTTTGTGGCATAAGTTGTTAGGCATAAGTTCATTTCATCTGGGGGGGGGAGTTTTTGTTTTAAGTCCAGTTTTTCTTCTTGGGGAGAGCTTTTGTTTTAAGTCCAGTTTTTCTTCTTGGGGAGAGCTTTTGTGCGCCCTGTGGGTGGCGGGCATCAGGCAGTTTGATGGGCATCATTCACTTTTTCAGACAGTGGTTTCATGTAGTCTTGTCCAGCTGCCTGTTCCTGGGTGTTTAGTCCATTCAGGCGTGGGGTAGTCAGGTCACATGTCCTGACAAAGTGAGGAGCTTTGCTCTGACCAGATCGATCTCAAAATCTGGCTCAGCGATTGTTCCAAACTTCTTTTTCAGGGGAGCACCGGTCTCAGTTGTAGCATCTGCTGCTCTTTCTCTTGAGAAGACGACGCGTCCTTTCCACCACCTGTCCTGTTGGGGTCCCGTTCACCTAGGGCTGGACGATATGGCCAAAATTTTTATCACGATATAGTTCTTAATTTCGGTCGATATCGATATAATTCGATATCGATATAAACAATATAAAAGCCTAAAAAAACCTATAAACTATACAAATAAATTGATGTTCACCTTGTATTTGTATTTAGTCTCCAAAAAGATGGAAATCACCATCAAATAAACATAAAATTCTCAACCCAATAATTCTGTCGGGTCAGAATAAAAATAACAAAATCAATTACATTATTGTATAAAGTAAAATAGTTTTTGAATGACAAAGTTTTGAATATATTGTATAATGTAATGATTGTTCCATATTTAATCTGTTGTATTGAAGTTTGGGGAAAAGCATGCAAAACTTTTACAAATCCTATTTTTATTTTACTAAAAAGAGCTGTAAGAATTATTATTAGGAAGTGCTATGGTCACCCAACAAATATATTATTTCATCAATTGAAATTATTAAAATGTTATGATTTGGTTGAACATAGTATTTTACAAGTCATATATAAAACTAAAAAAAATATTACCCCCAAATATTCAATTACATTTTGTTTAAAAAGTTATTAAACCCTGAAGGGAATGTAAATGTTTGTAAAATCTTCATTTAGAACTAGTGTGAAGGAGCTGAGTTGTAAATCAGGAAACAGGATTGTGTTGACTTGATATCATCATAAACAGTTATAAAACTATTTATATGTTTTAAAAGATGATTAATAATAATAATAATAATTGTCTAATCTTGTCATCTGCGTATGTTTCCCATACACAGACGAAATTCGTCTCTGCATTTAACCCAACCACCTACCAGGCGGTGCAGTGAGCAGCCATAGAAGGCGCTCGGGGAGCTGGAGAAATAGGTGTGCACTCATAGACACCCCAAGATGTGTAGTGGCCGGGACGCGAACCCGCGTCCTTCGGGTCCCAAGTCAAACGCCCTAACCACTACACCATCTTGGCTCCTCAAATCAAAGTTGTTGGGAAGGTGTGGTGCAGGTGAAGTGAAGGTTGTTGTTTGTAGTTATTTTGTATTTTTTAAACAAGGGGCAGATATTATAACACTATTTTCGTCTTTCTGCACCTTTTCATTCAGTGTTCTTTCTTTTTATTCTGATGAATCTGTTTTATTTTCAATAAAAAAAAAACATGTCGCGCTGGGGCTGTTTGTTTACGTCGTAGTTTCAGGGAAACGTTGGCTCAAACTTTATTCTTCATCTTCTGACTCTCATCATATTCTATCGAGTGGAAACTCTTCAGATTAAACAAGTAGATGTTTCCACCGCTAGTTAGAACGACTCTCCGTCACGTTTTGAAAAATAAACAAACCGAGGACTCGCTGCAGATGAGACCTGCAGTTTAACAAAACCGAACTACGTCCACACCGACGAATTAGTCTTTCCTCTCATCAGTGATGTCGTCTCTTTCTCTTCGCTTGTGAAACTTTGTTCAGTCACATTCTGACGGTCATGAGCACTCGTTTGACTCGTTTTGAAGCGAAAACTTAACGCGCTTTGGAGACTAGCTTAGCTTTTAGCCTGCTACCGCTAACGCCTGCTGCTAGAGTGAGCGCTGCGTAACAACGACGTCACCACGCACGTTTTGTGTCACAGCTTTTTCTGTCCGGGCGCGTTGTTGAAGCAGCTGCTCCAACCCGAACAGAAAGAGAAAAACGTCAGTGAAAAGTTGTAAAATCCTATCGAAATATCGAAAATATGCTTAAACTTCATATCATCGTTATTGAATAAAAGTATATCGCGATATTTATCGTTATTGAATTATCGTCCAGCACTACGTTCACCCTCATTTTCAGCCATCCCTAGCAGGACCTCGTTTCAAGGCGGGATTCACTGGCATCACTGACAACTCCCGAAGGAGCTCTGGAAATCCGGAGTCCCTTGAGAGAAGAACTGGACACCAAAAACTTGCAAATTGTCAAATAAAACTAAGGCCTTTTGATCCAATGAGCCATTTGTGGTCTGGGGAAGGCCAAACTGTGGGTAACTCCTTAGTGAGTCAAATCTGTTAACTTAAACTAAATTCTGTAATTGGCTATAATAATAATTGTTTCTTTAAACTTAAAATAAAATTCCATTCTTACTATCTAAAACATTTGTATTTACTGTAATGGTAAAAAACAACAACAACAAATGATTTCATTCTTCAGTGAAAATGAGTAATCACTCACTTTGATTTGAGGTTAGTTTTTAATTAGTAAGTTTTTTAATTAGCATGATCATTCCCAGCTGGCATTCGACCGACTTTAAACGTTTAAATATGGTTGAAATAGCATCAGTTTAAGAAAAAACATTCATTCAACATCAAAACAATGTTGAACACCAAACCATTGAAATTGTGTTGTTAACTCACTGTGGATTCACCTTTGAAATATAAACCAGTTTTGAGTTGTATGTATTATCAACATTATTTTTCACAAACGTGACTAAAAGATTTTGCTGGAATATGTTGGTTGAAAAATAACCTTGTTCCAACATCCAATCAATGTTGATTAATTAACCGTTGGAAAAGTGTTGACACATGAATACTGATTCAATGTTGAAACCTCAACTATGAATCTAATGTTTGAGTTCTTCATTCCTTTTTATTTTCTCCCGGCGTCTTTTCGGAACTTTTTTTTCTTCTTTTTTTTTTGTATGGTGAACGGTGTGCGCACTAGATGGCGGTAATACACTGGAAGGTTGTAAACTGCCGTAAAACCTCACAGAAGAAGAAGAAGAACAGAACGTTGTGCGCATGCGTGGAGTGGATTGTCTTGGTCACAGAGGCTGCGCGGGCCGAATTTAGCTGCAACAACGGTAAGTAAAGTTTTGTAAATCTATCACATTAGTTAATAAACCCTTGACAAACTTTGAACGATTATTTTGGGGGCATACAGTCAACAGCAGAATTTACCAACGGCTTACTAGCTGTGCCGATATTTTCGAGCTGTATATTTCGAGCTTCGAGATTTTTTTCGAGCTAGCTAGCTAGCTAGCTTGGACCGCATGCTACCGTCTACTAGCTACCGTCCGAGCTAGCTACACTGGCTCCGCACGGCGGCTGTGTGTAAACAGTCTCATTGATATATTGGGTGCGTATTTGCTGCGGAGGTCGGACCGGAGCGGAACGCATGTAGTGTAGGGGCTAGCAGTCCAGTATTAGCGCGGGCTAGCTAGCTGGCTATCCCGCGCTAACACTGGGCTGTTGTACTTGTGATGGTCTGCTGAATGAGGTGGTTGGGAAAAAAAGAGCTGGAGTTTAATGTTTTTGTGGTCTGCTCTGTTAGGCCACTAAGCCTAAAATGTCTCAGAAATATGTTTAACATTAAATGATAAAACTTATCCCCCATACTGCCCATCGATCAATGACTTTTTTTAATCATGTGCTTTAAAAAAACAAACAAAAAAAACATTGTTCCCCCTCTTATATCTGTCAGCATTGGCTGTGGTCACACAAAGATGTGAGGACAGATGTGAGGACAAGACAGGCCACTTTTTTCCTTAAAGTCATAAAGAACGTTTCATCCTCCATCTTTAAAAAAATAATAATTTCCACCTTTCTCTTCATTAAACGTTACACGTTTGTGTTTACAGTCAGTCCATCCTGGTTATGGCTTCCTGTCAGAAAACACAGAGTTTGCAGAAGCTTGTAAACAGGAAGGAATCATCTTCATCGGACCGCCTTCTTCAGCCATCCGAGACATGGGCATCAAGAGGTGACCCGCCTTCCTGAAACACATATTTTTGAGTTTTTCTGATGAGGACTGAGCGTCTTTGCAACTGTAGACATTTTTTTCCAAAAGTTATAATGCAAGTTTTTTTTTTCTTGTCTCAGCACATCCAAACACATCATGTCAGCTGCTGGGGTGCCAATCACAGGTGGTTACCATGGAGAGGACCAAACCAACGAGAGGCTGCAGGCAGAGGCTGCAAAGATTGGTTATCCTGTGATGATCAAGGCAGTCCGTGGAGGAGGAGGAGGGAAGGTGAAAGGACACAGAGAAGAACTGAAATAACTTTGATAGCATAACTTCCACGAGCTTGATTTGAACCTTGCGTGTTTTAGGGAATGCGTATCGCCCGGTCAGACTCGGACTTCATCGAACAGCTGGAGTCAGCGAGACGTGAAGCCAGGAAGTCCTTCAATGATGACGTCATGCTTATTGAGAAGTTCGTAGAGGATCCCAGGTACGCTCAGAGGACTGTTTGATTTGGTCTTTGAAGAACTAGCAAGTTTTCAAATGTCTCGCTGTGTGTTGTTGGCAGACATGTAGAGGTTCAAGTGTTTGGAGACATGCACGGTAACGCCGTCTATCTGTTTGAGAGGGACTGCAGCGTCCAGCAGAGACATCACAAGATCATAGAGGAAGCTCCAGGGGTGAGTGGAGTTCACAGCTGTTTACATTTAAAACAGATGTCCGTTTGACACGGTTTAATCAAAACAGAGGGTTTATATTCAGCATCTTTGTCACATGAGACATTTTAAATTCAAAGATCCGGACTTGAAGTTGAGGTACTTTTTGTGAAGTAATCCTTCCATCGGTGTGTAATTGTGACATTATTTTCTTCTTAATACAGTATTTGTTTTTAGTCCCGTGAATTATTTGAGTAAAAACATGATTTATTTATTTATTTTAATTTATTCATTTTAAATTAAAACGCAAAACAATTTCACATATTGTATGAAAACAAAACATAAAATGAAAGGTAGCAGAAAGAAGAAGAATCTTATTATACCTGCCCCTTTTTTAAAACAATCAATTGAAAAATCAATTCAAACAATAATCATCTATA
>JBBPBX010092760.1:0-13677 GCA_038048925.1 Garcialebias charrua
ATATATATGTAAATGTGTGTATTAATACATATATACTGAATATGTGTGTTTATCTAAGAATATATATATATATATGTTTATGAAAAAAAAATGTAGAATATATATTTATACTATACTTAATAATACTTCATAATATACTTATATTTGTACTTCAGGTATGTAAAGCCATTTGGACAGCTCTTCAGCCGGACTTCGTAGCCTTCCCCTCTGGCCATCAGTGGACAGCGATTGCACGTGATTTCTGGCGAATCTGGGATTTTCCTAACCTTTTAGGTTGGTTCGTTTGTCTTTATGTTAGCAGTTTGTGTACTTTTGTTGATTAATGTCCATATTAGTACTATAAATACCTCAAAACAATGAAATTATTGTTTGTTATCAGGAGCTGTGGATGGTAAACATGTCAGGATTCGTTGCCCTCCGTCATCTGGGAGTGACTACTTTAATTACAAAGGGACCCACTCTCTCGTCCTCCTGGCTGCGTGTGATGCACATTACCGCTTCACGATGGTGGATGTGGGAGCATATGGACGTCAGAGTGATGGCGGCGTCTTCCAGGAGAGTGTGTTTGGGCAACAGCTGATGAACAGTACCCTGGCTATTCCACCACCTGCTGTACTACCTGGGACCACTGTGGAGAGTCCGCATGTGTTTGTGGGGGATGCAGCGTTTCCACTCCATCAAAATCTTATGCGTCCATATCCTGGTAAGCTTATTAATCAATGATGCGGTTGTTTTGGTGGGATACAGCTGTATTCACCTTTTGGGAACGAGTAATATTACTACTTCTATTATAATTGCTGTTATGACTAGAAATCTATGGTGAAACGTGCTCTGCGACAACTTCCTTTTGAACAGGTGAAAAATAAATAAACCAAATTGCATTTATTAATAATTTTGATATTCTTTCATGCACAGGCTCAAATCTGGAGGAAGCGCAGCAGGTGTACAACTACCGCCACTGCAGGGCTCGGAGAACAATCGAGAACGCTTTTGGCATCTTGTCATCCAGATGGAGGGTGTTCGGCCGCGCCATGGAATATAACAGCCAAAAGTGTCCATGTGGTAAAAGCATGTGTTGCTTTACACAACTGGCTTGCCTACAATGACGATTCCAGGCAGTACATACCCACAAATTACGTGGACACTGACACGCCATCAGGAGACATCGTACCAGGTAATCATGCACAAAGTCACATACCGGAACATTTATTTTCTTCAGTAGCTCATCTAAAGAGTAGAATACAACCCACCCACTCTAATGATTTCTTTACTTGTTTATCATCCGTATAGGAGAATGGAGGCAGGTTGCAGGAAACGATCTGGAGACTCCATTAAGAAGAACTGCCGCCACAAGGAGTGCTGGAAGAACTGCCTATGCAGTGAGGAACAACCTGCGTGACTTCTTCTCATCACCAGATGGTTCAGTGCCCTGGCAACAGGCCACAATAACAAGAGGAAGGCTGAATGTGTGATTGCCTATCAATAAATTGATAACAACACTCATCTGTTCGTCATTTTCTTTGAAGAACAATGAGCTTTTGTATCAAAGTAAATAACTTTTAGATGTAAAAAAAAAGATACATATGGGGAAGTTTTTTTTATCTACAGCTTAATTGCAGTAATACAGTCCTGAGTTTTTTGCATAGTGGTATAACAGTGAAACTAGTATATCTATAAAATAAGGTGAAAGCACTGGCATTGACATTTTAACAGTCTTTAATAACACTTTAAACAAAACTTCTAAAAAACAACAGTTCTATAAAATCAACATCTTTGAAATACAACTCCTGTAAATTGAACACTTGTAAAAAAACTACACTACTACAAAATGAACATTTAAAAAAAACACAATTCTATAAAAGGAACATTTACTACTGTAAAATGAACACTTGTAAACAAACTACACTAATACAAAACGCACACTTCTACAAAAAAGGAACACGTCTAAAAAACAAATCTACAAAATGAACACTTCTAAAAAACAACAACTTCTAAATAATAACTTCTAATAAAACATTACAGTGGTTGCAGATGCAGGGTGTACGTCGGCTCATTTGGAAATTGTTGATCATTTGTTAATGGTTGCTGATTTACATATCGTTGCTTAAAGTTAAAAATCAATTGGTGAATGTTAAGTCGAAGTTCGTCTCTGTCTGCTTCTGGAATGGTTCTCATCATGTCAGCAATTACCACGCCGAAATGTGTCTCTGCGTCTTCGACTTGCTTTTCCCGATCAATTGCTTGGAGGCGGTTCGCCAATGCAGCGGTCTCTGTGTCCGCTGTAGCAGCCCATCCCCTCTTCCTTCCCTGCTTCGCTGGTGGTGTGCTGGTGCGAGGTGCAGCTGACCGTCTTGGGGCAGGTGAATGTCTGGGGGCAGGTGAATGTCTGGGGGCAGGTGACTGTCTTGGGGCAGGTGGTTCATCAGGAAAGTCAGGGGCAGGTGGGGCAGTAAACTCACTGGAGCATGCAGGTTCTGTTGGAGCCAGTGCATTATTGCTGGAGGAACTTGAATTGGAGGGGAGTTCAGATGAAAAATGTGATGAGCTGTTTTGGTTGGAGCTGTTGTTCATGGTGCTGACAGGAGAAGGAACGTCACAGGCTGGAGAAGGAACACCACTGGAGCCATAGCTGATTTCCTATCAAGTACACAATGCAGAGCGATTGAATGTTGATGAAAAAAATCTTTATTACAACTTATTTAAGAAGTGTATGATTAATAATTCAATTGTATATTTTTTTAATGAAGTGTGACGATTTTTGGATAATTAATTACATTATTAATTAGCTTATAAATAGAAAATACTTACTGCAGGCACATTGGTCTCTGTCTCTTTGGTTTTGATGAAACTGTTCAGCCAGGACAGTATCTTATAGATCGGTGGGTCACCTGAACCGGCCCCATCGCCACTTCTGCACTTCATTTTTTTCTTTGCCCGCACAAATCTGTCCCTCATGTATTTCCACCTGGCTTTGCAAAAGTCGACGTCCTTTCCCACGGTCGCAGCCACTTCGTTCCATGCATTCCTGGTCCTTTGTAGATCTTTGTACTCTCGCATGGAGGTGTCATACAAATTTCTGTGTCTCCGCACCTCTTCACAGACCTTCTCATCATAATTTTCCTCCATTTTACTTCATGCGGGAACTGGAGTGTGTCTCACCAACAACAGTCCGATGTGAACACATTTCCGGCCACAACGTTCTGTACCGTTTATTGGAGACACCGTGCATCGCGTATGCGCGCATCGCGTATGCGTAGTAAAAAAATAGTTTTGCGCGTACATGCCCTGAGGGGCTACGCGGGGCTACGCTTTTGCCACAGCGTACGTACGCTGCGTATAGGCGTATCGTGAGGACGCTCGAGTGTATCTCGCCCTTAAAGGAGGCCATCTTTGTGAAAAGAAACCATCCATCATTAAACAGAGGTGGAGGCCTCCGGGTTCAACTGTCTACCTCTTACAATGCTGTTATTGCTAGTGTCACTCAGCCCTCTGTGAATAGCAAACAATCAGGGTGCAAATGATCCATTGTTAGGCCTTGATCATGTGAGCAGCTGGTTTTGGCTGTCATCAACAAACTGGGTTGATCCACTGTGAGAGGATGCTATTTATAAGACTGAGTTGAATACAGCTCCTCAGACTGAGAAGTCTTTCTGATGAAATATGAAACGTTTCTACAATTTTTTTGTTGTTGTTTGTTTTGTTTATTGAATGTCCAGAGGACCAGACTTAGCTTTTTTAGATTTTTCTACCTGGATTATTGAGCAGCATCAGGGTCTTCAAATATATCTTAGCTGCAGGTGGATGTCCTTAGTTTTTTCATAAAGTGCTGAAGTGTTGACGCTCAGTAAAGCCTGCACATCAGACGATGCAGAGATTTAAAAACTCCTACAGTTTGTGTTATTGATCTGGACTGATTACCTGATAAAAGTTGCAGCTGCTGTTAGCGCCTTTAGCGGTGTTCACGTTCGGATGATGTCGTTAAATCCGTTCAAGTGGACTGCAGATCCAGTCTTGTGAAACAAAGTCCATGCACAACTTTGAATTTGCGCTCCTCTTTTAACAAGAAAGCTGAAACTCAGGTCGCATAGAGCAGACGTCACATCACGGTCTTTTTTTTCATCACTCGTCCTCCTCCTCAGCTCAGCTCCAGGACGCGCTGCTAGTGTCAGGTTTCATACTCATAGCAGGTGACGGAATGTCCGCATAGACTCGTCTTTTTTTTTTATCACTCCCCGAGACGCATTGAGGAAATAAAATAAATACAGTACTATAGAAATGACAAAAAGTAACGCACAATAATTTGATGAAAGTAACTTTAATCTGATTACTGGATTTTTAAATAGCAACACGTTAGATTACTCGTTAATGAAAAAAGTGGTCCGACAAGAGAATATTGTTCACTTTTGACCCATTACAAGGTTGACTGGACAATATTTTAACTATAGTTGATGACTAGCTGGAGTTGAAATTATCAAATATTCCTTTGTTAGGTCTAATGCTCCTTTTTCCAGGCAGACAACTTTTACTTCAATGCGTTTACTGCAGTTACATGATGCACTGGTTTTTCTTTGTGTTAAATAAAAACTTTCAAAGGTTTAATCATTCCCCTTTCTTATTTTGTTTAATGACATTTACTGATAACTCTGCATGTCATCCCTGAAGTTCTGATGCACAGAATCACAAGTCCAAGTGTGAACGTTGTCACAGAGTAAACACAATAAAAACATGTATTATCTGCAGCATTGTTCATTAAAATGGCTTAACACTATTAATGTATTACAGAAAATGTACCTACGGTAAGCACACAATGATATTGTAGACCATTGCATTAGGTAATACATTCAGCAAGTACTTTTACTTTAATACTTTAAGTATTTTTAAACGCAAGTACTTATTTACTTTTACTTAAGTAAAACATTAATGTGGTACTTCTACTTTTACTAGAGTACGTTTTTGACTGTTTATTTGTACTTTTACTTAAGTACAGTGTTTGAGTACTTTCTCCACCACTGGTAGATTGTAAAGAAGGTGGGTCCTAAGACTAAGCCTTGTGGTACACCGTTGTTGACTGTTAATTGGAGGAAGTAAGTTCCCTTTCAGTCTGGTCTCTCGGTGCAACATACTTGCTATGGGAATTGCGTCCCCGCGCGATTACCTGAAGGAATATACTCCCGCCTTTACGGCTAGGGCGTCACCGCCGCGCCGAGGCCCCGCCCTCTGGGTACTTAGCGGCTGATGCCCATCCATCTTCCTCTTTTTTGCCTTTCACCTCGCTAAACCTGAACTACCTCGTCGCTGGACTTCTCTGTTACTTCATCGCTCAACTTGAGGTGAGCTTGCTCCCTGTACAGAGCGCACATAGAATTATTCCTGCGTATTGCTGGACTAGCGAAAGCTAGTCCGGCACATTTCTCTTAACCCCAAAGTATTTTCTTCTCTTCTCTCTACAGATTGCTTCGCTCGACGGCGCTAACTACACCACAAGAAAAAAGCTACCTCACTAACTCCTAGCGAGCTAACCAGCGAAAGCGACGCGACGGAGGAGACATTTCAAGGAAAAAGAAAAAAGATTCTGGAAGGACTCGCTCGCCTTATCTCGGACATACCTCCGGAGAAAGGAAAGCGAAAGGCGAGACTTCCAAGGAAAACCATCGGGACGGCGAACCCAACTTCGCGCGCCTGTCCCAGTGGATGCGGTTTCTCCCTCGCGGCGACGGACACCCATGAGGCCTGTCCAGTCTGCCTGGGAATGCTTCACGCAAAATCAGCACTGGATGCACCCAACTTTTGCCCAAACTGCAGCCTGATGCTGGATGCGGTGTTGCGACACCGGGTTGACCTCGTCGCCAAAGCCATGGGCAATCCAGCAACACCAGCGGACGCGGACACCACGGAGCCCCTCACTCCCATGCCGGAGCTCGAGAACATGGCTCTACATGACAGCACACGAGTTGAATGGGGTGACAGCCATGACGTGCTGGCTCCTATGTCCTAATAGTCGAGTCGACACCCGAGGCATGATGAACGAGGACGAGATCTCAATTTCAGCCTCGGGCGAATTTTCAACTGAGGAAACAGACGTGGAACTGGAGGATCAGGGTGATGATCTCTCCCAGACCTCGGTACCTGTACTCCCAGAAACCTATTTTTCCATCCCTGCTCTGTTTGACTTGTGCCACAGAGCAAAGGATGCGTTGCACATCCCATGGCCCGAACCTCCGCCTCGCCAACAGGTCACGAGGTTGGCAAGAAACTATTTTTGCTCGAAGCAGCAAGCCGCCACGAGGCAAAGGATGCCCATGTTCCCGGACTTTCTCATGGAACTAACTCGCACCTGGGCTCAACCAAAAGCCCCCATGCTCCTTCCCCTCTCACAGTTCCTCGATGTAGACATGATGGATGAGGTAGGAATAGCTAACGTGCCTCAGATTGAGGACACACTAGCGTCTCACCTGGCTCCTAAGTCATCCGGGACAAAACCAACTCTCCCCAGCAAGGCTTGTCGAGCTTCAGCGTCTCTACTCGAGAAGTGCTACAGAGCTCAGGGACTCGCGGCGCGCGCCATGAACGCGTCCGCGTTGATACAGGCTTACCTAGCGGAAAAGCTGCAGCAGCTACAGGTAACAACGGACAAGCAGGCGGCCGCCGACTTGCTGGACGAAGCCCGCAGGGCAACAGACTTTGTGCTCTGTATGATGAGGACAGCTGCTGTTAGACAAGGTAGGAGCATGGCGGAAGTGGTCATCGCGATTCGCCACCTGTGGATGACTTTAACGGATCCCTCTGAGGGACAAAAGGTGCCTTTTCTCCACCACTCGATAGAGCCGATGGGATTATTTGGTAAAGCTTTGGAACGAATTCAGACCAAGCTGGACCAAAGGCGTAGACAGGCGGAAACTCTCCGGATGGGCATTCCCCGGAGAAGCTTTGCCTCTCCAAGGAAGTCTGCTAGAAGCAGACCTGCGCAGTCTCGTCACCACTCGGCAACGCATGCCCCACCGCAGAAGCGGCCAGCATACGAGGAAGAGCCCTGGCAGAGACCCCCGTCGGGCCAACCTGGCACCGAGCACGCATGGAGCAAAAACAGGTTTGTTCCCCGCCAGGCGACCAAACACAGGGCCTCCTCGGCAAACCGGGACACCAGACAAAAACGTGCCTGATGAACCAGGTCCACGTTCCCACATTACATGATCACCCAACCACGTGGTACTGGGAATGATCCCTTCATGTCCAGACTTTATTTGTAACACGGTACAAAAAGCTGGTAAATCTACCGCATGCACAAATCATGCTCTCTCTGTTGTGAGTGACATAGAATCATGTTCGTCATTGCACATAATCATGAATAAAGCTCATGAAACAGCTCCTCTCTGTTTTAGTGACTCTAAAAAAAACAAAAAAACACAAATAACTTCAGCAGAGCAGGTCCCTCTGGCCTGCCGGCCATCATAAAGGGAGGGGGCCATTTTCTCCCCTCTCCCTCACAGCCCATGGGGTGTTAGCCTAATCATTAAACCGTAGCAGGGTACCTCTGATTCGTCTGCAGTAAGCAGACACAGAGGCGTCTGCAAGCACCTCCCACATCTCTCACGGAGACAGGTGAGGAGGGTCACGTGCTCAAGTCCTCGCTCCATTGTGAACAACGGGGCAGCCAATACACTAACCATACGAACACGTGACATGTCCGCACCTCAGGGAGACATGCTGACAGAATCTAACGACGGGGGGGCTACATCAGATGTCCTCAGGCAGCCACAAGCTTCACACCTTCACAGCAGCAATTGTGTTCAAGCTGCTATGCAACAAATCAGAGCTGAATCAGATCTCCCTTCCTTTTTTGCGAAGGGGACAGGGCTCTCTATCACCAAATAATCTAAAGTCTGCCAAACTAAAAGGAGCGTCTCCACGTTTACACATTGCAACTGTCCCCTTTATTATTAATGAGGGGCACGCAATGTCCAAGCAGTGACCAGACAGCACGCGACCTCCCTCTCTGTGCTGATCCAGCTCTGCTTTCAAACAAAATTCTCCCAACGGGTGACACACAAACCACGGTCGGTTTGCCTGGTTTCGCCGCTCTGTTAAAGACGGGGACCAGTAAACTGGACCATTCCAAAAAACGGATTGGAGTCAGGAGGTCTGCTCGTTTACAAAACTCGCAGTCTCCTAGTCTTATGACCCCAAACTTGGAGGGGGAAAATAGAATTTCTGCTCCAACTCTGCCTAATACGGATGACAGGTTACATCTGCCCTCGATTACCTTCGAGCAGAGCAGCCTGGTAGCACATCAGTAAGGAAGCCCTCTTCCCAGCTTGGTTGACCCCCAGGGGTTCACAGCCTCCAGGGCCCTTGGAGGAGAACTGCATGCACCAACTACTCTTCTAACTGGAGTTCATAAGAGGGAGTACATCACCCCCACTCTGGCTTCACTCCACTGACTGCCTGTTCATTTTAGAGTTCATTTTAAGATTCTTTTATTTGTTTTTAAAAGTTTAAATGGTCTTGCTCCATCCTACCTCTCTGAGCTGCTTCACCCATACTCTCCTGCTCGGTGCCTCAGATCAGCTGATCAGCTGCTCCTGGAGGTGCCGAGGTCCAAACGGAGGCTCAGAGGAGACAGAGCTTTTTCTGTTGCTGCTCCAAAACTGTGGAACGATCTCCCTCTTCCCGTCAGACAAGCTCCTTCACTGTCCAGTTTTAAAACTCTTTTAAAAACACATTTTTACTCACTAGCTTTTAGCACAGACTGATTTTGTTCTGCACTGTTTTTATTGATCTTAAAGCTGGGGTATGTAAGATTGTAATGTAGTCTGTAACTTTTCAAACAATATATTTTTAACATATTTCTTCACTCAGTCACTATCTACAGACAAACTGATGTTAGACAAAGTAATCTCTGAAAAAATCTATTGTCCCCTTGCTTCTCTATCAGCATTTATAAAAACACTGAAAACACAAGAGTGACCAGGACACTGACAGCCAATCAAAACAGAGTTGTTTGTCACGCCCCAACCCACGCCCCCACCTGTCCCAGCCGCAGCTCGTTCTCATTTAAAGGATTGCAAAGCGATGCAGGACTGTTTTTTATGTGACACAAAATGTATTAAATATCCCTTCTTTATCCCAGAGCTGGACTTTTATTTAGTTTTTTTTTGCCAAAAGCCAAGTTATCGCTTCATCATTCACTGACAGAAGTGTAAGAATTATGAGGGGGTCAGTTTAATACTGACCTCCTTTTTACCTTAATTTACTTATTCAGATTGAATAGTAATTTCACGGATTCTCTTCTTTTTCAGTTTATTCAATATTTCTGTGATCTTTATGATGGACAAATAAACAGAGCCATTAAGTGACAAAGACGTTAACTTAGTTTGATATGTCAAAAAGACACTATCATTTATTTAAAATAAATCAACTAAATTAACACCATTACACTTGATTGACATGATTTCACTTTCTTTCAATTTAAAACGTCAGCACACTTAAATTTAACACAACAGACTTCAATACTAGATGTTACACATATTTAGTCTGAGGGCTCTTTAAACTTAAAAAATAGTTTCCAGCTTAGATTGAGAGGGAAAGGGAAAAGGAGGAATAAGAGGTTGGAGAGATTAAGTTATTTATCTCGAGTGTAACCAGAGATGACACTTTCCATCCGACTTCGGCTAAATCCCAGGTACGTTTGTAAACAGCTTTACCTTTTGACGATGCGTCTGATAAAGATATTACCAGCCTCCCAGGTGCACAGAGTCCTTCCGGCCCTCGTACGTCTGAACTGGTCGTTTACTTCCAACGTCTCCTCGGATCCGCGTCAGCCGTCAGAAACATGTGGCAGCTTCTGGCCGACTTCAAGACGAGATGTTTCTCAAAGAAAGTTCATTAGGAACTTTGGAGCTTTTGCTCGGGGAACTGGATGGAGGCGTCCATCAGTTCTAGCTGACAAGTTAGTCTTTGGCTCTTGACCAAGCTTGACCAGCTGCAAGGCAGAGAGCTTTCAGGTCTCCGTCCATTCAAACTCTCTGTCCATTCAAAGACTGAAGCGTTTCCGCACAGTTAGAACTTAAAAAGAGACTTAGAGAGGAGAGAAACTTGTCTCTTTTTCATTGGTCCACTCGTTATCACTATTCAAGGTGAAATTCAGCACAGAGAAGGAAATTGTTTAGGAAAAGTATCTGAGTGAGAGACTTTCAGACGCTAGATGAGAGTTTTAGCTGAAACTCGACAAAAACAATTTCAGTGTAAGTCAGTTTGACATTTTAGCTGAACTTTGACACCTTTTCACTTGCAGAAATGACACATTGATGTTTCACATTTAAAGAATAACAGCATATAACATATATCATGAAAATGACAAAAGTTATTCTTTTGATTACATTAGAATAAAATCAAAGGTAGAAATAGTCTCTTTTGGTGACTATATTCTGATTACAACTAATGGAATGATTTTGTGATAAATGTCTTGCTTTACTGAGAGGTCAGTAAAGATCATCTCTGGAACAGTTCAAAAGTACACAGATGTAATAAAGTGAACATGGTCATGTCCACTACATCTCCCCCCTTTTGGAAGCCATCGCCAGTCCTTGGGGATGGGGTCCAACACGAAAGGAAACCTTGAACTGTCTTTGATCTTGAAGTAATCCAGCAAGTGGAAAAGAAAAATCAAAAATTATAATCCCATAAAGTTTTTAATCCCTTGGAAAACTGAGTCTGTTAACTCTTGGCAAACAAAGTCTGTGATCCTTTGGAAAACAAAGTCTTATAATCCACAGCGGTAATTCCACAGCAGTAATTCCACAACGATTAGTTTTGTTGATTGATCAGCAACAATTGTTTTCATAATCAGCATGTAGAGGGGATCCCTCGATTGACGCAGAGGAGGCGACCCTTGGATGAAGGTTGAAGACCAAGCGTTGGAGCTGCAGGTCCCCACATCGAAGGTTGTTGGCTGGTTGGTTTCCAGTCAGTGCCACTCTGGTTCTATGTGTCATGCAATTATGTGGTTTTTTAGGTGGGCTTATGATTGGGATTTTACATTAAGCCTTACCTATATGCACCTGGTATGTAAGCTATCATGGTTTAGATCAGCTACAATTACCAATTAAGGGGTGGATCAATTCTGTAAATTTAGATATAGGGATTTGTACCTATAAAATTTTGGAGGGCTTCTGTAACGAAGGCCTCTAATTCCAAACTATTCCTCCATTCATTACTTAGTTTAGGTTAAACTAAAATAAAAATGAAATATAGTTTGATCTAAATGTCTGTTGTCTTTTAGACGAACGACGTAGGATTTGGTATTCCTAATAAATTTTGAAGTCTATGGCGAGACTCATCAAAATGAATAGATAATCTAGAATAGAAACGATCGAATCGGTTCAATTTAGAAATTGTGAGACCAGTGTAGTTTATGGTACCTTGAGTAGCTTTAAACTACATTGACTCTTCGACGATTGAGATTTAACAAAACGAACTGCATGTTGGCATAGTTAAATCCATCTTATGCATTAATCAATGTTAATACAAAACCTTTTTGGCTGGGAGTGTTCAGAACCAAACAATATCTCAACTAATGACAACAGTAATGACTAAACAACAAGGAAACAACGTTTCACTGCTTCGACACACTCTTGTCGTCAGATTCCAAAGTGCAACACACAAGAAAACAGGTCTCAACTTTATGACCGAGGTCAAATTAAATCTCGTGGATTTAAACGGTTGTTAAGGTTAGTTTTTTGTTGTGGGTTTTAGGCTTAGCGTTTCTAAGTTCAAATTGGACAATGCGACTTATAGGGTGGAAATACGGTAGTTTAAACCTGATTAGTTTATTTACTAACTTGTGTTTGGACGACCTTATTATCCCATGAAGTCGGTGAGTTTGTGAGATCTTTGTCTTTTGTGGAGTCATTGAACGCCTTGTAAGGTTTGATCTGATTTCGATGTACCCATTTAGCAATTGGCTCTTTGCGGCCTTTGCTGATTTTGATTTCGTAGACGACTGAGGACACTTTGTCTGTTATCAGATGAGGTCCAGTCCACCTGGGCATTAGTTTGCGGGCGAGAGTTCCGGTCTCGGACCCTCCTTTCCCGGTTGCTGGGGCGAACGTATAGTACCAGACTCTGTCTCCCACTTGGAGTTCATTGTGAGAGGCCTTTTGGTCGTAGTACGCCTTACGTCCTTCAGCGGATCTTTCCAGGTTTTTCTGGGCGAAAGCAAAAGTGTTTCTGAGGTGTACATTCAAATCTTTGTCTTTGGCATGGCCTAACATCACCCCCCTTTGGTCATGGGGGACCACGAGCACAGGTGAGGACGTCCGTCCATGGGCACAAGTTAGGATGCCACCGTTTAGTTTAAGCTGTTCGCGCAGCTGAGAGAAGACGGTACACAGGAATCGTTTAGGTTTCGGCCAACGTATCTTCTTACGTTTACCTCTTTCCGCGTAATTCAGGTGTGTCACAACTGTCGGCGCAATCGCTGGTGTGTCTGATTGTACAGACTGCGACGGGTCACTGTCGTTGTGTGTGTCTTCCCACCTCTCGACTGAAGAGAGGCTCTTTGAGTCTGTAAAAACTATGTCATTTCTGACTAGTTCTAGACACAAATGTTCCTGAACCAAGGTTTCATCGAAAGCTTGGCTGATAGCCGATTTACCTGTCCCAGGGGACAGTACAGCAACCTCGGTGTGGGGTCCTTGGATCTCCACACCCTTCTCTACCTGTGGTAGGTAATGTGAGTTTGCCCCCTTCTTGTCTGAAGAGGGGTCCTCGTAGTCTGCAACAATGATGTCCAAGTGACTGTCAGCGTTTGGTTGACTGTCATTTTCTGGACTCAGATGCCCTTGAACCAAGGTTTCATTGAAAGCTTGGTCTATTGCCGAATTACCTGTCTCAGAGGACAGTACAGCGTCATCGGTGTGGGGTCCTTGGATCTCAACACCTTTCACTACCTGTGGTAGGCAGTGGTCAGGGAGTGCTGAATGTGTCAGCTCACAGAGGAGGTTCTCTTGTTGGGCCAGAGTTTGGTCCAACTTTTGGGTCTCTTCTGACTCACCTGTAGTTGAAGGTTCACTTACCGGGCTCTCGTCCTCGGATGAGCAGTCCCTTGTGTCCTCTGCGGTACCTGCGGTTAGGCAGTCTGTATCGCAACTAGGAAGCACTTTTATTGGCAGGGGTTTTCTCACTGTGCTCCACATTTTCCGTCGACCATAATCTATAATCGCGTTGAAGCGGTTTATAAAATCTTGGCCAACCAAAAATGGGAATGAGTCAAGTTTAGACACGTACACCGGGTGGTGTATTGTCATTTCGCCAATCTGCATGTGAACCATAGCCATAGCTGTTAGGGTTGTTCTCGTCTCTGCGAGACCCTGTAGCTCAATAGCACATTTCTCAAAGGGTATTTGCCTGTCAACACCGGGTGGCGTAGTGTCATTTCGCCAATCTGCATGTGAACCATAGCCATAGCTGTTAGGGTTGTTCTCGTCTCTGCGAGACCCTGTAGCTCAATAGCACATTTCTCAAAGGGTATTTGCCTGTCAACACCGTTAGCGGCGGTCCTCAGCTCCTCGAACAGCTTGGCCGACATAATAGTTATATCAGAACTGCCATCCAGGAGGGCTTCACGCTCAAGGACACCTTCCAGTGTGATGGGCAGGTAAGCTTTCTTAGCCACCCCCC
>JBBPBX010092761.1:0-13677 GCA_038048925.1 Garcialebias charrua
ACTAACAGCACCATGCTACTAACAGCACCATGCTGATAACAGCACCATGCTGATAACAGGTCCATGCAGCTAAAAGGACCATGCTGATAACAGGACCATGCTACTAACAGCACCATGCTACTAACAGCACCATGCTGCTAACAGGACCATGCTACTAACAGCACCATGCTGATAACAGCACCATGCTACTAACAGCACCATGCTGCTCACAGCACCATGCTGATAATAGCACCATGCTACTAATAGCACCATGCTGCTCACAGCACCATGCTGATAACAGGACCATGCTGATAACAGTACCATGCTGATAACAGCACCATGCTGATAACAGGACCATGCTGATAACAGGACCATGCTACTAACAGCACCATGCTGATAACAGCACCATGCTACTAACAGCACCATGCTACTAACAGCACCATGCTGATAACAGCACCATGCTGATAACAGGTCCATGCAGCTAAAAGGACCATGCTGATAACAGCACCATGCTACTAACAGCACCATGCTGCTAACAGGACCATGCTGCTAACAGGACCATGCTACTAACAGGACCATGCTGATAACAGCACCATGCTACTAACAGCACCATGCTACTAACAGGACCATGCTGCTAACAGGACCATGCTGCTAACAGGACCATGCTACTAACAGCACCATGCTGATAACAGCACCATGCTACTAACAGCACCATGCTGCTAACAGGACCATGCTACTAACAGCACCATGCTGATAACAGCACCATGTTGCTAACAGGACCATGCTGCTAAAAGGACCATGCTACTAACAGCACCATGCTTATAACAGCACCATGCTACTAACAGCACTGTAAGTGTCACTGAAATGATTTATGTATTAAAAGAAGAATTAATATTTGTTGTTAATAGTTATAATATTTTGGTTTTTTGTTTGTTTAGTTTATGCCTTGAAAGTGTGATATTTGTGCAGGATGCATTTGTTCTGTTGTGAGGGTTTGTTCTGTTAATGCCGTTGTCGTGAGATCTGTGTGAACAAAGGGGAGGGGCTAGATTTGATGTGCTCCACACACATGAGCGGTTGCCTAGAGACGACAGACGCGCAGCAGCCTTGGTTCACTGACTGTGAAGAATAGGACTGAAGAATGTATAAAACTGAAGAATGTACAGTATAGGATTGAAGGTATTTATAACTGTTGTAAATATTGTACATCTGTCAGTCCCGATGTTCTAATATTTTATATGTTTATTTAGAATGTACTGTATAGGACAAGAAAGGTTTGCCTAGGACTTCTTTAACGACGAGCGGCCACGAGGTATTTTTTGTTAAAACATGTTTTACTGTTTTACTGTTTTTACTGTTTTACTGTTTTACATTTTATTTTGTACTATCTGTCTTATTTCTGTAGTTTTCACGGCATTCATTAAAGCGCCAGTTTACACCAAAAGGCCGTGTCCGTGTATCGTCAGTTGGAAAACCGTTGTGCAGCCATCCTCTCTGCTAATAAAGAATCCGTGCCGGTGTTTCGTCAGTTGGAAGCAGCCACAGTGAAAACTCAACCGCCACCGTGCCCGGTAAGAAGGAAAAGACGTCTACAGCTGAGGGATGGTACTGCAGTGGTGCAAACACAAGGGGGCGCCACTGTCTAAGCTCAACGCTCACAAGCAACCAAGACCAGTGAAAGTAATTGATTAAAGTGGAAATTAACAAAGGACAGTGTTGAAATATAATAAGTGACTAAGTTAAAAGTTAAGTTCAGAGCCACAATAGGTCTCTATAACAACTTTGTCAAAGAATAATTAATTTCTACTGAAATTCAAAGTAATGTATTGTTGTTTAAGAAAATAATTTGTTTTGCTTAAAATCAAACTAAGTGTGAAATTTACAAAGTTCCTGAAGTTGAAGCACTAAGAGTGATGCTCATTACAGTTAAAGTGTATAAGTAACAGTACTCACAAGGTAATAGTCAAGTTTTAAGTTACAAGTTTGAAGGATTATTGTAATTTGAATTTAGGACTTTGAGTGAAATCTATCCAGACTTACAAGATGACTGACAAGGATCATAAGGAGCAAATCCCAGAAGCACAGACTGTTCGTAGAAGTGAAAGAACAAGAACATTAAGCGAAAAGGGTAAAGAACTTCAAGAGGAAAAAGTCAAGAGCCTTCAAAACAGATATGTAGCCACCTTTGGAAAATGGAAATGTGAAGTAAAACTGATCAAAGCAACACTAAGTAGGAAAGCTTCTGACAGTGAATTAAAGGAGTTGATTAAAGACTTAAACGCCACCCGCACAAACGTTCAAACCATCTACGAACAAATACGACAAATACAACCTCCTGATGCAGACACAAGGCGTAAAGTTGATGCATGTACTTCACTTTCAACATACATTGTCAACAGGGACGTGCAGAGCCCACTAAAGGGGCAGGTGCTCAAAAAAAAGGGGGGCACATCTAACCGCATTTTAGGACAGAATATTAACAAAGTCACATAGCTTTCAGAGTTAAATAAACAATGATAGATTACAAAATTGTGAGATATACTATCAAAGCTTAGGAAAACCTCTACATAGAACATACAACTATCCATATGTAAAATATTTTATTAGTAATTTCTTTCTGGAGGTCTACTTTGTTATAGGAAAGTATTGCAATATTCAAACTTGCGATTTAGCAAGATATGTTAATCAGAGCTACACCACCAGATATATTTTGTCTTTACAGAATTACACTATTAAAAATATAAACAAGGGCACAATGCAACTTTTTAGTGTACTGTAATCTATAAAAGAAAGAGTTGCCTGGTTTGCTACACTTGCAGTGGAGATGAAGATGGTCCATTCAGAAAAGCAGAGCTGCATCAAACTTTAATGTGGAACTGCAGAAGAAAACTAAACAAAAGCAAAAATTGAATTGTTAATGCATGTCACCATGAGAAAAGCCTACTGAGACTAACTGACCACCAAAAATTTGACTTATATCTCTATTTGTGTCTTAGTGTATTTGTAAGTACCTATACAGTATACATTTTCTTCAATCTTTCCTCTTCTTTTTTCTTGTCAGTTTCTCTTTTTTCCTCATTGTCTCATCTTCTCTGTGTTGAGTGGAGGCTAATGTCTCTTATTTATTTCGGTCTCTTGCCTTTCTTTTTTCCCCAAACTGAATCTAAGATCCAAAATCTTATTTTCCATCATGGTGAACTGTTTAAAAACAAACTTCCAACTTTTAAGCATTTTTGCTATTTTTGTTCTCTTCTTATTTATTTATTTTTATTCATTTTATTTTATTTATTCATTTCAGATTTAAAACACAAAGACAATTTACAAACACATGAAAGAAAAAAACAAGATATAAAATGAAAGGTAGCAGAAGAAGAAAAAAAATCTTGTCATATCTGCCCCTTCTTAAAACAACTGTGCAGCAGCAGTTTTCTGTTGGTCATGTCTCGAAAAATGTCAATGACCTCAGTGAGGTCATTGACATTTTTTGCAATTATGTTGCTAATTATTTGCAAAACAAACTTATTTGCGCATGCCAGAAATCTTTGCTTGCTATTCTAAGTTTTGTTTGTCATTCAAAGTTTTGCTTGCGATTCTCACATGACGTCGTGGGCAGAGCCTAAAATCGCAACAAAAGATTTCTGATGTGTGCAAATAAAAGTTTATGTTTTGCAAATAACTTTTTAAGTTCACGAGAGAAAAATTAGCTATTTAATTTAAAAAAATGTTTTTTAAACAAAAGTTTTTGCTTTAAAAAAAATGAAATCATTACAATTCCAAAAGTTTTGATTACAATTTTATTTTACATAACTGAGGTTAGTTTTTTTTCGTTGACTAATTGTGAAACAAATTTAACTCCATACTCTGCGAACCAGACCCTAAACTTACTTAAAGTCTGGATAGAGTTTTATTTCCCCTTCATTTGTACGCTTTTATTGAACAGGAGCAACTTGATTGATTGGTTATTACATTTATCTATTATGGTAGTTCAGGGTGAGTTATTTTTAATTCTAAATGAATGTTCTTGTTGGACTTTTATTTAAGTGCTATTTTCCTTCAAGATACATTTACCTAACGTTAAAATTAATGCAATGTACATTATGCAGCAAAGGAAGTTAGAAGATCGGACATATATCCATTATGGAGAGATGATAGGTTTTGGACGGGCGATGTGCTCCCTATTGCATAAGCCATGGGTGTCAAAGTCAAATACATGGAGGGCCAAAAAAACAAATTTGCTACAAGCCAAGGGACGGACTGGTTCAATGTTTATTTTAAGGGGGTGATATAAGATTTTTTTTCTTCTTCTTTTTGCACTCTTTTCATTCAATGTTTTCTTTTTTATTAATTTGTTTTATTTTGTCTCTTTTAAATGAATGAATAAATGGATTAAATAAAATATTAAATAGCTTTACATCTGTTAAGTTCTTGGCATAAACCAACACAGACAGACATGTTCCTGCTTTTAGTATTGGTCATTGTTTTATAATGAAGCTGTTTATGTTTCATTTTTTTAACACAGTTTTCTTGTGATTTCTAATTAATATGCTTTTTTATGATTGTTTACTGTTGGCTGCAAGTATCAAGCTGCGAAATTCTTCATTATCTACAGCTGATAGCTGTTGGTCATTAATTATGATGAAGTTTAGCAACTTCTCAGTGAACATTTGAGCTCCGTGGCTTCAGCGGTGTGTTTTTATTGTTCAATCCAGGGCGGGGGCTCTGATTTTGGTCAGCCGCTCTCCGCCTGTCCGTCCTACGAGACGGTCAGACAGCGGGTCGGACTGGACGCAGCTGGCCGCGGTCGGTCTCCCTGTTTCGGTTCAGTGAGAGTGGCATCCCGCTGAAGCCCCGGAGCTCGAATGTCCAACATAAAACCAACTTGACCGCAGTTTAATGTGGCGCTATGGCTATGCAGACATTGCACATTGTTGTCTTGTGGTGTTTAGTGTAAATACTTCCACACAGCGGACATGTTACGATGAAAAGTTGGCTAGTTGTTAGCTAAAGTGCTACTCACTCAGTCCACACACTGTAGCTGGCTGCAAACTGAAAGGGATTTGCTGAATAGTAGTAGTAGGGGTGGGGCCATGCCCCCCGAACGGCAATGCCCCCAAGGGGGCCAGCTCCCCCACTGACCCTAAGGTGAATGTGAGGCAGGTCTTATTACTCTGGGTTCATGAGACATGACTCCGGATCGGATTGGCCCCACCCCTACTACTGCTGTTGCATTGTGGGGAATGCAGTGTTGGTACGTGACCGGAGGGCTTATTATGTTGTTTTTCTTGCAAAATACAAAATTAATAATAATAAAATAAAATAAATAATTTTAGTATGTTATTATGTGTCAGAGGAGGGCTTAGGAATAGGAAATTAAAAAAAAATTTTTTTTTTTTTTTTTTTGCCCAAAAGGGCACTTGGGGGCAAGGAGCAAAAGGGGCAGGTGCTCAAGCCCCCATAGCCCCCCCCTCTGCACGTCCCTGATTGTCAAAAGAGCTGAAAAACAGCTACAGGGAGACTTCGTAGAAAGCGAAGAAGATCCGTGGCCAGATGTAGGATCATGCTTAGGATCTGAAAGCACTACGTCAAGGTCAAGATCACAAAGGTCTAAAGGTAGTTCATTCCAATCATGCTCACAATTAAGCAAGAGACTGGAAGCAGAGGCAGAGGCAGCTGCATCCAAAGAAGTATTAGCAGTAATGGAGGAGCAAGAAAAGGAAGCAGCTGAACTACAAAGGTTAGAACGTCAGAAGTTCAAAAGACAGCTAGAAGAAAAGCAAGCCGAGCTCGAAAGACAGCGAGTAATTGACCAGCAGAATCTCGAAAGACAACGAGTAATTGACCAGCAGAATCTCGAAAGACAACGAGTAATTGACCAGCAGAATCTAGAAGAACAGGAAATAATAGAAGAAAAACGCAGAAAGATTGCACGCTTGGAAGAAATTAAAAAACTGAATGCAGCAAAGGCTCGAGCAAAGGTTTATGATGAAGGTGAAAGTATTTCTGAAGGTCGGAGTTTACTACGCAGTATTAAAACAGAAAGTGAAATTCAAGCAATTCCTACCGTAACACACGTTCCCTTTCAAGCTCCAAGTTTGACCCAAGTCCACAATGCTACAAGCCTTAGATCTACACCATTCATCCCACAAGTCACACAAGCTCCTTTTAGATCTGTGCTGCATCCTACACTCCTAAACCAAGCTCAACCAGATCTTGGTGAACAACCTCAGGTCACCACAATCCAAACACTTAAAGTATCGAGCCCACCATTCATCCCACAAGTCACACAAGCTCCCTTTGGATCTGTGCTGCACATCCCCACAGTCCTAAACCAAGCTCAGCCAGATCCTGGTGAACAACCTGAGGCCCCCACAAACCCAACATTCCAAGCATCAAGCTCACCATTCATCCCTCCAGCCACACAAGCCTCATCTGTTGCAATTCAACAACAGCTAAATTATGAGCTGGTTAACATACTGGCAGAAGCAATAAATGCTAATCGCCTTCCAACTCCAGAACCTGTATTGTTCACTGGTGACCCTTTAAAGTTTAAAGACTGGCAGCTGTCATTTGAAATCCTGATTGAAAGAAAAAACCTTCCAAAGAACGAGAAACTTTATTATCTCAGAAAGTACCTTGGTGGACCGGCAAAAAGAGCAATTGAAGGCCTTCTCCTAGTGGGCACAGACGAAGCATACGATTCAGCTTGGAAGGTGCTAGAAAAGCGTTTTGGAAGTCCATTCACCATAGGAAAATGTTTCAGAGACAAACTTAATAATTGGCCTAAAATAAACTCCAAAGATGGAAGTGAGTTGAGAGAGTTTGCTGACTTCCTTAAGACTTGTGAAGCTGCAATGTCACATATAACAGCATTAGAAGTTCTCAATGACTGTATGGAAATTCAGAAACTTTTGCTAAAACTTCCAGAGTGGCTGACTACAAGATGGAGCCGGACAGCTATGGAAATAACAAGAAGGGCTGGCGATGAAAGGTACCCATCCTTTCACATGTTTGTTGATTTTATATCCACTGAAGCCGACATAGCTTGTGATCCCATTGCCTCAGTACAAGCTCTAAAAGGTTTAGAGATGAGTGAACGCAAACACTCAAGAAGCCAAGTCATTCAAGCAAAAACATTAACAACAAACTCAAGCCACACATTTAATGTAACCTGTATTTTCTGCAAAAGAAATGGTCACACACTTGATACATGTTTCAAATTCACAGAAAACCCTGTCCAAGACCGTATCAAGTTTGTACAAGCAGAACGGCTGTGTTTTGGATGTTTAAAGAGAGGACATCGTTCGAAGGAGTGTGATACCAGGAGCACGTGCGAAAAATGTCAAAGAAAACATCCTACATGTTTACATGATGACAAGTTCGTTGAACGTAAAAAGGTAATATCTACAACGAGCGATAACACTCAAGACAAAGAAGAAGCTGAACCAGCAATCTCTAATAGAGTAACCAGATCAAGTTCAGGTACATTAACATCCTCTATAGTACCTGTCTGGGTTTCATCAAAAATTCACCCAAACAAAGAAGTTTTAGTATATGCCCTCCTTGACTCACAGAGTGATACATCTTTCATCTTGGATGAAGTAGCTCAAGATCTTGACACGGATAAAGGTAAAGTTTGTCTGAGACTGTCCACTATGTCTGCCGAGTCAACAATTATACCATGTGACAAGCTGGTTGACCTTCAAGTTAGAGGATATGAACATGAAAGCAGAATCACATTGCCTCCAGTCTATACAAGAGAGTTTATCCCTGTCAACAGATCACATATTCCAACGTCTGAAACTGCCCTAAAGTGGCCTCACCTTGAAAAGCTGGCAGATAAGTTACCTCCTTTGTTAGAATGCAAAGTTGGTCTACTTATTGGCTATAACTGTCAACAAGCCCTCCTACCACGCAAAGTTCTTGCAGGCAAAGAGAACCAACCGTACGCACAGTTAACCGATCTCGGTTGGAGCATAGTTGGCGGCTTGTCTCAAGTTCAAAATTATAACGATGTCATTGGCACAAGCCACAGAATCATTATTCGTGAAGTAACTCCTGTGCCACAACCAGCAGTCGAGCTCAAACAACAAGTGCATTTTGTATACAGAACTCAAGTAAGAGAAGTCATTCCAACCGATGTGATAAAAGCTTTAGAATCTGATTTCTCCGAACATGTAACAGACGACAATCCAGTCTCACAGGAAGACATCCTGTTTATGTCAAAAGTAACCAAGGGCATAAAACAAAAGGAAGATGGACACTACGAAATCCCACTACCATTCAAGACAGAAAGCCCAAATCTCCCAAACAACAAACAAAGTGCTGAACACAGGTTGTCTTCATTGAAACGCCGACTCAAAAGGGATGAAAAATACTGTAAGGATTACGTCAAGTTCATGAACGATATTATAACTCGCGGAGACGCAGAAAAGGTTCCAGAACAAAAGCTGGACAACAAGATAGAGTGGTACATCCCACACCACGGGGTTTACCACCCCCACAAACCCGAAAAAATACGTGTGGTTTTCGATTGTTCTGCACGCTTCCAAGGAACATCTCTCAATGATCATCTTTTGACCGGACCAGATCTTACCAACACATTGATTGGTGTGTTATGTCGATTCAGGAAGAGCCCCATCGCTATCATGTGTGATGTAGAGAGAATGTTCCATCAATTCCATGTTGTTGAGGAACATCAGGATTATTTAAGATTTCTTTGGTGGGACAAAGGTGATTTAAGCTCTGAACCTTCAGTTTATAGGATGAGAGTGCATCTCTTCGGAGCAGCTTCATCTCCTGGATGCTGTAATTTCGGACTCAAACATATTGCATCACAAGGTAGAAATAAGTTCAGCAAGGAAACTGTTGAGTTCATCCAAAAGGGTTTCTACGTTGACGACGGACTCGCTAGTGTAACATCAAAGGCTGAAGCCATACAGCTAGTCAAAGAATCAAGAGCACTTTGCAAAACAGGCAACCTACATCTGCATAAGTTTGTGTCAAACAATAAAGAAGTACTTGCAACAATTCCTCAAGAAGAACAAGCTCAAGCCAAAGACCAGAAATTAAATTTTGGAGAACTCCACATTGAACGTGCACTTGGAGTACAGTGGTGCGTAGAAACAGATGAATTCCAGTTCAGAGTTCAAGTTAAAGACAACCCATTGACCAGGAGAGGGGTGCTCTCAACTGTCTCTTCAGTTTACGACCCTCTTGGATTCGTTGCTCCATTCACATTGATTGGAAAGCAAATACTCCAAAGGTTGTGCAAAGACAAATCTAACTGGGATGACGATCTTCCAGATTACATTCTACCACAATGGGAAACATGGTTGAGAGATCTACCCAAGCTGACAGCTCTGAAGATTCCACGAAGTTACTCACAAGACATCAACATCATACGGTATGAACTGCATAACTTCTCAGATGCAAGCCTCGACGGTTATGGCGCATGTTCATACCTTAGAACAATAAACAGAGAAGGACAGATAAGTTGTTCACTCATCATAGGAAAAGCAAGAGTTACGCCCATTAAACAAATGACTATCCCAAGGCTCGAACTGTCATCGGCTGTAACTTCAGTCCGCAACGCGGATGTGATTAAACGAGAACTAGAGATTGAAAATCTGCTGGAATATTATTGGACAGATTCACAAGTTGTATTGGGGTACATAAACAACGATGCAAAAAGGTTTCATACATTTGTCGCCAATCGAGTCCAACGAATAAAACAAAGTACGAGTCCCAAAAATTGGCAACACGTTAGCTCAGAAGAAAATCCAGCTGATCAAGCCTCAAGAGGTCTAACCGCAGTTCAGCTAAAGGAATCAAACTGGTTGAAAGGTCCCAACTTCCNCTTAAAAGGGATTCTTGACATGCCATTGTGTATCTGTTCCTCTCAAACCCAGCTGGTTGAAGCAGATGGCCGCTTGTCCTGAGTCAGGTTCTGCTAAAGGTTTCTTCCTCATGAGGGAGTTTTTCCTTTCCACTGTCACCTTCATTTGTTGTTTTCATGTGCTGTAGAAATACATTAACATTAACACTGATGATGAGCAATAGCACAGGGAATCCAGGAGAGCCAGACAAGAAATGAAAACACAGCAGAGATCATAACCCAACTAAGAAACACAAACAAGTCATAAAACTTACAAAAGGCGCAAACAAATATTTCATGTGATCTGTCAGTGCTTGGTGAATAGGTTGAGGAACAGTCTCAGCTTTTGACAAATTGTGTTTTAATATTTGTCAAGTTACTTGAGTTACAGCCATTGAAGCATTTGTGAAGTTTGATTAGCTATAGCAGCAACTTTGAAATGAAATGACTCCAAAAGTCAATCAGTTGCAGATATCCATCCAGTGATTACATTTTGAGAGTTTCATGGATATCCATCCACTGGTTCATGAAATAATTGGCTAGCAAACAAACAAACACTTTAGTAAGCAAATACATTGTCGCTCACCTTTCACGTTGGCGAGTAGTAAATATTTTAATAATTTTCTTTGCTTGGAAGTTGACAGAACTTTTTATTAATTTTCAAGATAAAAATTCCTTGTCCTGGTGCAACATTTTAATCTATTTGATAGCTTGTCTTAAAGAGATTTATAAAAACATTTCATAGCAGCAAAACATCTGAATATTAAAAGTTATAAAATATTACAAAGTAACTATATTTTATTGTTCTAGACTCTGGAACGAGTTACCGCTGCTCATCAAACAGGCCCCCTCCCTCTCGGTTTTCAAATCCCGGTTAAAAACTCACTACTACTCCATCGCTTTCAATGCCAGCTGATTTGTATTGGATCGTTTTATTTATGATCTGCAATGTTTTTATGTTTTTCGTGTTGTACTTCATTGTCTGTGTTGCCTGTTGCGTGTTTGTTTGTCCAGCACTTTGTGTGGACTTGTTCCTGTTTAAAGTGCTTTATAAATAAAATAGTATGGTATGGTATGGTATAGGCTGATTTTTGTTGCTATATTTAGCAACCAATAAAGTGCAGAGGCTGAAACTGAACTGTATGAAGAAAGTGTCAGTTTAAATATGAATGCCAACAATCACTTATAATCCTGCCACAGCCTCTGAGAGACCGACCTTTGACCTTTAACACCAGCATCTGTGCTTGCTGGTTTTCTCTCAGCCGTTTCCTCCGTCAGTAGAGCCAGAGAGTCGAGTCACACCAACACGCTCGACTGGGCCCTGTGAAAGGACGACACGTTGGTGTGAAAGGCAGCCCGAGGGATGCAGTGTGTGTGTGTGTGTGTGTGTGTGTGTGCAGGTAAGTGAACATCCAGGTTATTGGCTTGTAGCAGTGCCAGTGCATCATTACCTGTGCACTTTGATGGGTGTGACATTCACCTCACACACCACTGCGGTCATTCAGTCAGCCAGTCACACACACAAGCATACACACACACACACCTACGGTGCAATGTTCAATCAGCCATACAAGGGGAAAACTGTCACCTTGTCTGATGTTTTTTATTTCTTTCACTAAGACTCATACTCTAACACATAACCACAAACAAATGCAAATGTTCTTTGCTGCTCGATCCTAAGATCTTTAGGATTTAAAAACACAGAACATCTCATGGAGATAGAATATAAAGCGATGCTGAGGCTTCATTTAAATAAATGAGTCCCCGTGGCTCAATGAGGCTAGCCTGCATAAATAATGGTTGAATTGAATTGAATTCATTTAACAATGCTGAGTACATAAAAGTCATAAAAGATATTAAACAAAATAATTTTAGGTAATTTATGCACAAGACATATGCATAAAATGTAGATTCAACACAAAAGACCAGCCTTAACCCAAGCATGGACACCAGTGGGCCATTTGAATTTAGTGCCAAACCACAATCTGTTCTTTATTTCTTATTTACAATTTTGTATTTTGTATTTCATGCAATGGCAACAAATTGCATCTTGTACACAAAACTAAATAATAATATTGTGAAGGACTCAACATTTAAAAGAGTAATAGTAATAGCACATATTAATTTAACAATAATTTGTGGTGCTTGTTTGCAAAAGAAAAGTTCTCAAGTTAGTTATTTTACAGCTTTTTATCATCAACGTACTGTACAGTCTTTTTTTTACTTTAGTAGATGATTCATTGATGTAATTTATATTTGATGTATAAATGTAAATTTGAACATGTATTGCTCTTATAGATTTATATCTTCCGCACTTAAATAAAGAGCAGCACTACAATGTCAGTTTAGGGAGTTTGTTAAAAACGCAAATAACTTCAGGGATCAGAAGCCTTAAAAGATTGTTCAGATCTTTTAAAATGGGATCTATGAACAGTTATTATCTTACCTGCTGTAGACAGATTTTTCACATCTTCAGCTTGGAGAAAAAAGTACTGTTGATAAGCTAATGGCTTGTCCATGCAGTGCCAAGTGAAGCGCGGGTGTCTTGAATCTTTTTTTTTCTTTTTCGGGAGGTTCATGAGATCCCCTTTTTTATATTAGGGATGCACAATATTATCAGCATGTATCAGTGTCTCTCGGGGGAAAAAAAGAAGTTAAATATCAGACATCGGCCATTCCATCAAAATAACTCACCAATATAAAAGGTGCTGTTTTTGTATGACAACCCAGTGACAAGGAAGCCTGCAGCGGCAGCACAACGTGATGATGTCACGCTCGCCAACCTGATCTGATCACGGCAGAGGAAAATTCAAAATGTTGGCGGTGTGGAAGTTGTTTTTTTTGCTGGTGAGGATGTCAGATTCCAAGGATTTTTGGACTGCGTTGAGCCTCGTTACATCGTCCCCAGTGGGATATAGTTTTCCGACGTAGCCTTATCCGAGTTACAATCCGTCATTTCCAACGTCATTGAGAAGCTAATAGCCGTTAGCACTTGGGTGAGTTTTACCACAGACATTTGGACGTCCTGTTACCCCGGTTAGCTTGATTCTTATGGCACAATGGACAAAAACTTGATCTTAAAAAATCTGTCCTTCATGCACAGGAGTGCAGAGGATCCCACACTGTAGCTAGGAACCTGGAACAAGCCTCCACAAGTTAGACAGCATCGCTGGTGATTAAGGGCCAGTTTACACGGCGCGTATTTTGAGTGAAACCGCTCCTTTCTCTCTGCGTCTTTGCTTATCGTTGACACGAGTCCATTAGCCCCCCTCTTAGCCTGGCCCTTGCCTTCCGGCACAGCTCCGCTCAATTCTCATTTCCCTTCACTGCACAGTCTGGGACTTCTCTCATAGACAACGATTTCTCCGGTAGATTTTTGACCGGACCAATCAGAGAACAGAAGGGGCGGAGTTTTTGGCCCCTAACCCACGCCCCCACCTGTCCCAGCGCAGCCAGCGAGCATTCGCATGTTCTCATTCAAAGCGATGCAAAGCGATGCAGGACTGTTTTATATGTGACACAAATTTATTAATTTCCCCTTCTTAATCCCTTATCTGGAGTTTTCTTTTGTTTTTTTTCCCCAAAAGTCAAGTAATCGCTCCCTCCTCCCTCCTCCTTCTCCTCCTCACCCTCCGCTGAGTGAAATGAACAAGGAAATGCCTCAGGTTGTCACGAGAGAATTAAAGTCAGGTTTTACGTTGCTGCCCGAGTCCCATCAGATTTCCTGGTCTTCTGGTGTGTTGGACCAGCGCTCCATGGTTTTATTTTATTTTATTAGGACGTTTTATTAACATATAAACACAGAATATCCAAAGGCAGCGAGA
>JBBPBX010092762.1:0-13677 GCA_038048925.1 Garcialebias charrua
CTTGACGACGTATGGTGTACAACTACTTTGCATACTTCGGGGTCCTCTGATTGAAGTTCTCCCACCTTAGCCTCTTTATTGGGAAGCTCTTCTTGCCAGAGAAAACTTGTTGAAGTGAAGCATAAATCCTCTTGAGAGAGGTGAGAATCTTCCACTTTCTTTTCAGTGAAATCAGCCTCAAGCACTTTGATCACATCTGATGGTGTGACAACTTCTTTGACTTGGGTGCGACAAACGTAGTGCACTTCTTTCAACAACTGATCAGATGGTGGACTGAGTGTCACTTCTTTGACAATGCTCCTGTGACTACATCCAATAATGTCTCCATAGTTTACACAAGGATCAACACCTCCAACTATTGTCCAGCCAAGATCTGTCTTTTGGCCAAAAGGTTCATTGTCTTTTCCTGACACAACTGCTCTAGGTACCAGTGCTTGTGAACAGTTATAACCTATCAGCAGACCAACATCGCATTCAATTAGAGGTGCTATTTCATCAGCGAGGTGCTCCAAATGTGGCCATGCTCTCGCCGTCTTGGGTGTGGGAATATGGTTTAAATTGGCAGGGATGAACTCTCTTGTGTATGTAGTAGGAAGGGAGATTTTCTTTGATGAGTAGAAACCTCTGATTTGTAGCCCTGAGATCCTTTGACTTGGAACAACTTCCTCTTTGTATGACAATGTAGAGAGCTTTAACTTTACATCTCTCTTTTCTGTATCCAGAATGTCTGCCTTTTCTAGCAAAACAAATGTAGTGTCGCTCTGAGTGTCCAGAAGGGCGTATACTAGCATTTCTTGTTCTGGGTTGCTTACTGTGGATAACCAAACTGGAATCACTGTAGATGTGAGATCCCTCTTGTCACCTTGGATCACACGGTTTGAGATTGCCTCACTTAAAGTTTCTTTACTTTGTTCTTTGGTTTGTTTAGTTTCCCTGGTTTCTTTCATCCCTTTAATTTCTCTTTGTTCTTTATCTCTGTCCTTATTTCTTTTGAATTCTTTGTCTCGTTCTTCATGTAGGCACGTTGGGTGTTTTCCCTTGCAGGTGTTACAGATATTCCTTCTTTCACATTTCTTGGACAGGTGTCCAAAGCTGAGACATCCAAAACACAGTCTTTTTAGCTTCACAAACTCCACTCTTTCAACTAGCGTCTTTTCCATAAACTTTCGACATGTGTGAATGCTGTGATTTAATTTTTCACAGAATACACATTTGTTTGTTTCTGTTTTCTCTTCTGAGCTGCTTGCAAACACCTTTGCTCCAACACTTTGAGCCTTTAAGGGTTTCAGCTTCTCTGAGTCATTTGTTTTAAGTGCATGTAGTGATGTCACTGGGTTACACGCTATCTTGGCCTCTCTTGTGATGAAGTCAACAAAGTTGCTCAATGTTGGAAATGAACCATACTCCTCTTCAATCTGAATGACTTTTCTATTCCATCTTGCTGTAAGCCAATCAGGAAGCTTGCTGAGCATTCTTTGGTTCTCACTACAGTCATTTAGAACCTCAAGACTCTTTATCTGAGACATTGCTGCTTCACAGCTCCTGAGAAAGTCTGAGAACTCTCTTAGTTCAGTACTGTCCCTTGGTCCAATTTTCGGCCATGATGAAAGCTTATCTCTGAAGGCCTTGGCGATCATAAATGAACTTCCATATCTTTCCTCCAGAGTGTTCCAAGCTGTGTGGTATACCAAATCTGTTTCCAGCAGGAAGTAATCTTCGATAGCCTTTCTTGCGGGACCACCAACATACTTTCGAAGATAGTAAATCTTTTCACTTACTGGGATGTTCTTTCTTTCAATAAGCATTTGAAAAGAAATTTTCCAGTCCTTGTACTTGATAGGATCACCACTGAAAACAGCGGGTTCTGGAACTGGTAGACGGCTAAGGTTAATGGACTCTGCTAAAACCTTAGCTAGTACAGTTATTCCATCTTCTTGTGTGGCATAACTAGGTTGCTGACTTGAGGTGACTTGTGACCTAATAAATGGTTGTGCACTTGGATTGAGGTTTGAAGATGCAAGCTTTGGTTCAGGCTGGCTTATTGGATTTGATGTGATCCTTCTTGGTTTGCTCGTACCATGCAGAAGCCCTGATATTTCATCATCTGAAATGCATTCTTGCTCATACACTTTTAGCCGTGCTTTGGCAACATTCATTTGCTTTACAGTTTCTAAACCTTCAAGCTCTCTTCTCCTTTGCTCTAATGCTCTTTGAGTTTCAGCATTCTCTGCTTCTTGTTTTGCAAGCCTTTCCTTGTTTTTTAATTCAAGCTCTTCAAGTTTCTTTCTTTCAGACTCCATTTCTTCCATCATCTTTAGAGTAGCTTCCATTGCAGCCAGTTCTGCTGCTGCTTCTTGCCTTTTGACAGACAGCTTGCTTGAGTAGCTTGAACGTGCACTTCTTGGTTGTTTAGAACTTTGGGAGGCTGTTGAGGTGAACACGGAGCTAACTTCGCTCCATCTCACCGATCTTTTTTCTATATCTTTCTCATCTTGGGAGGCTGCTGAAGTGAACACGGAGCCAGCTTCGCTCCAACTCACCGATCTCCTTTCTATATCGTTCTCATCTTCTTTTGGAGCCATGCTTTCTTGGGCTTGTTTTATAATCTTTTGGGAAACTTCATCACACGTGTCCACTCTGCGACGAGTGTCTCCATCAGGTGTTTCATAATTGCGCAGCTCTTCATAAACTTGCTTCACTTCTCCTGAAGCATGTTGGATTTGAACAATGTGAATATGCAAATTTGTTTTAATAGGTGCATCAAGAGCTCTTTTAGCCTGTTTGGCAACAGTTTTCCATTTGTCGTAACTAAACTTGAAATGAGTTTGCAGCTTGTTTAATCTTTCTTTAGCCTTCTCACTGCTCATTGTTTACTTTGGGCCTTATTAATTTAGTTTAACGTTAGTGTCCTTTTATTCAAGTTTGTAGTTTTAACTTAGCTTAAATAATACCCTTTAATGTGTTTATAAACTTGAATAAACCCCTGTTCTTCCTTTCTTTTCAAAATGAACCTAAATGTTGTGTGAGTTTAATTTCCCTTTTAAATACCACCCTTTGAATATATTTACAAACTGAAATACTTTTCTCTTCAAATATCAAGTTAAATGTGGTATTATAAACCTTAAATCAGAATAAAAAAATCTTTCATTTGTTACAAACAGAAAATGATTTCCATGTCAAACAAAATTATACAACTTAATGCACACTTTTCCTTCTTTTGTTCACACTTAATTTGTCAAACACTTGTACTGTAATTCACTTAAAATTAGCTTGGTAACAATCACCTTTGTATTAAACAAACAATTTCTTAACCTTTAAACTTGTGTTTTTTACCACAGCACTTTACCCTTTTAAGCACTTAACAGAGTCCCTTCAAAGTTAGCTAGGTTAGTTCAACTGTTCACCATTAACCTATTTTAAAGGTGTTACTTGAGTAGATTAACCACGCTGAACTCCTGGACACTGGCTGCCTCCTTCGGGTGATCCGTGCAGCGTTTTCCTTTGATCACAGTCACCGTTCAGCGAGTGCTCCTTTTCGGCTCCAGCTGCAGCGGGGGCTTCCCTCCTCCTCTCTGCTCCTCTCTGCTCCTCTCTGCTCCTCTCTGCTCCTGGACTCCAGCACGCAAGCGTTCTCTAATTCCAGCAGCAGGTTGAGTGACGCACGTACTCAGCCGTTAACTTCTCAACCGTTGACTTCTGTGGACGCGCAGGCTTGACTTGACTGCGACACGACCAGGCGTGAGTTCTGACTGTAGCATGGAGCGGCAGGAAAGGCTGAGTTCTGACTGTTGCACAGAGCAGCAGGAAAGGCTGAGTTCTGACTGTTACTCCTCTCGAGTTCAATTATGGATCAACGTTGTTCTTGGGTTTTAACAGACATTTATTGTAGACAAACGTGACTTACAATGCCCCAAAAATGCCGTCAGAACTAAAAAGAAACACAGCCTAAATTAGTTCACGGCAAATAAAGATTTACAGAAATAAAAGACAAATACTGTACTGTAAAAGACACAAATAAAACAATAAATCGTACCTCATTGGCCACATTAACTCCAGAGGAATAAAGACGATTTTCTACAGCTTCTTCTTACAAAAAGAAACGTAAAACACCCCTTTGTCTTCAGGGGGAACTTCTTGTAGTCTTGTCTTCTGCAGTAACGGTTCTCTAACGGTTTCCATGGCAACTGTGTCAATCAATCTTACGCCAAGGGAAACAACGTGGCATGTGGAACAAAAGATACGTTCCCCCATACATTTCAATGCATTTTAACACAAAAAATGAACCTTAACGACATAAATTACTGAAAGTTGTTACTTGTCTATTATTTAATGTTTTATATTCAAAACTAATATTTATTGCTCTCTTTACTTGAATATTGTATAATGCATAAAATGAGATCTGCCCTTGATGGCAGCTACACGTGTTATCTGAATATATACTAGTGTTTCTGAGTTTACTGTTTTTGAAGAACTGATTACAAATCAGATTATTTTACACGTGCATGCAAGGATTTTCCAAAGGGCGATCTGTTAATAGTTTTCCCTTATTTCTATCACAGTGTCAGAGTAATTTACTCTAACCCATTTTAAACATAACCATAAGTGAAATGTGATTATTCGGTCACATTTTAACATACAAGATCATTTATTTAAAAATTACACATTAAACTGTAAGGTAAAATGCATAAAATTCCTTTCAAAGGTGCAACATCTCTGTTTTTTAAAATCTTTTTAACAAAGGTTTCCTAGATTATGCACCCAAAATGAGATACACTTCATTTTTCTTCATGAGTTACATAAGTTTTTTACTGTCTTTTACCCATGAATTAACACAAATTTCCACCAGTTACTTTTAATGTAATCACTACTAAATGATTTTAGTGATGAAGTGTGCTTTACACAGATTTTTCTACTTAATTACATAAATAAATTGTAAACTGCAACATAAATTATTTGTAAATAACTGAAAGACAACGTTCTCCCTTTCCACTGTCATTCCAATTTTGTGAGGTGCTCATGAAGCCGCTAGCAACAGGAGTGAGCTAACTTACCAAGGGATGGGGTGATTTACCATGTTAACTTGCTCCTTCTACTATGCTTATCCAAACTCTGAACAAGGATTTTACAAAGTTAGCATCATAAACTGACTCACATCAAGTTTTAAGCACAGTAAAATACATTTTGTGAATACCATTTATCTCTTCAGCAGGTGTGTAAACAAGTGATTTCCGATGTCAAGCTATTTTTTTTCATGCATCACACTTCCTGTCAAATCAAACAAACTTCCGGTTTTCAAAATAAAACCAATAACGCAACAGTAAAACAATTTTTTTTTATATCATAACCATTAGCAGATGGGTTACAGTAGTTTGGTTAACTTTGTTATAAACAGGCTGAAACTAAAATTAGTCAGCCTGAACTGAACTGCAGGTTGCTGTTGAATTTTTATGAATCAGGGTCCTGCATCATAAATATTTTCACATGAATTTTGTTTATACTGTATACCAAAAATTTATATCACCCACCCTGCCAAACCACCACTGAATGCCTCTGATAATTAAAACACTTGCAATAATAATCCAGTGTTTCCCTTACCATACGAAATATGAAATGTTTGCTCACTAAATCGTTATTATTTGAACGCCTGCAGCCAATAGGTAACCAGGTTGCATTTCCTGTGTTCCATGACTCTTGATGACATCATGCATCATGGAAGACAGGATGCTTGATGTCATGATGTATCATGGAACACAAGATGATGCTTGATGACATCATGCATCATGATTGATGTTCATGGAACACAAGATGATGCTTGATGACATCATGCATCATGATTGATGTTCATGGAACACAAGATGATGCTTGATGACATCATGCATCATGATTGATGTTCATGGAACACAAGATGATGCTTGATGACATCATCACTTTAGTTTTGATGATGCCTTTGATGTTGCCTTTGATGTATCACTCGGAAAAGTTTATATATATGAGACATTAGTTTTTGGTGGAACATAGTTTTGGAAGACGTAGTTAAGTTCACATGTTCTTTGAACATTCTGGTGTTTGAAAATGGCCAAATACATTGAAAGATTAACTTCAATCTTTAATAAAAATTCAGCCTTTCAAGCACAAGTCGGTGCCCCTATTACAATTAAGTCAAACATATACAATGTTGTGGAAATTTTAGTACAAGGTCACTTTGGAGAAGTCGTCACTTGCAGAAAAGAGAAAACTGAAAAAATGCTTGTTTTGAAATGCATAAAGAAAAAAATCTTTTACCGTACAGAAGAACGAGAGCTCAGAGCTTTACATCGTCTCAGAAGTCTAAATGCTGACAGAAATCATATTGTTAAGTTTATTGACAACTTCATATTTAAGGATCGTGTCTGTTTAGCTTTTGAAAAACTTGATTTCAACCTCCAGGACTTCATGAAAAAACGAAATTGTACACCTCTTAAGCTAAGCGAAATCAGAGGAATTGCCCACCAGATGCTTGTAGCTCTGAGAGCACTGAAATATGCTGGAATTACACATGCAAATGTACGGCCTGAGAATATTTTATTTGTGAATCATCTCTCTCAGCCGTTCAGAGTGAAGCTGGCAGGTTTTGGGACCGCTGTTGAGACAGTCAAATTATCGGAAGTCACTCTCCCTGTGTTTTGGGGCTATAGCGCACCAGAAATCTTCTGGGATTATTCGCTGGATGAAAGCATTGATACGTGGAGTCTTGGCTGTTTGCTGGCTTATCTATTTCTTGGTCAAAGTTTGTATCCAACGGACTGCGAGTACAATTATTTGAAGTTTGTTGCTAAACTACATGGCAAACCAGCTGATTCTTTCCTTGAGAAACGATCGCAAACTCGGCGCTATTTCACTCAAGATAAAGTGGAAGATAATACATGGAGATTTAAAACAACCCAAGAATATTACAAAGCAACTGGAAAGAGAATTAAAACCAGAGAGTGGACTTATGATCATTTAGAGTCGCTAGATGATTTAAGAAAAACACGTGCAGACTTAGATTCATCTGAATTAGAGGATTTGGAAGCATTTATATATTTCCTTAAAAACCTGTTAAAATTAAATCCACAAGACAGGGACTTGCCAGACTATGCACTCAATCATTGGTTCATTACAATGGAACACCTTCAGAAGAGCAATCTTTTCCCATATAGAATTTTAGCATATAGATTATTGCTTAGGTGTGGAGTTGAGAGCACAGATGATCGAGAATACTTACCGGTAGCTAATTCAGATGCCACTGATGATACAGACAAGAAATCGAATGACCAATACTTTAGTCTAAAAGACTCAGAAAATGCCATAAATTTGTCTGAAATTGTTTCTGCGAAAGATTTTACCATCCGTCATAAATCTACTGACTACCACCTTATCCAAAAACTTGGAGAAGGGGTCTTTGGTAACGTTTTTAGATGCAGAAAAGGTTTTACAAACGAGTTTGTAGCAATGAAAGTAATAAATAAATCTCACAAATGGTCAGCTAATCAAGAAGCCAGGATACTAGAAAAACTCAGAGAGCTCGATACAGACAAAAACAACTTGATCAGGTACTTTGACATTTTTCCATACAAAGGCAACACTTGCTTTGTGTTTGAGTTGTTAGAAGTGAGTTTGTTTGACTGGATACAAAAAATATTTCCTAAATCTCTAAGTATTTCAGAAATCCGACCGATTGCTGAACAGACGCTCATTGCTCTCAACGCACTAAAACGATTAGGCATTACCCATACAGACATCAAACCGGATAATATAATGATTGTCAATCGTGAAAAAATGCTGTTCAGAGTGAAATTAATTGACTTTGGCCTTGCAGGCTCGACCTCAGAATTATCAAAGCGATCTTGTTTGCAAGCGCCTGGTTATAGAGCGCCCGAGGTTTATCTAGGCTTTCCTATGGACGAAAGTATTGACATTTGGGGTCTTGGAAGTACATTAGTTTTTCTGTTCCTTTCGCAGCACATGTATCCAGCAAGTTCAGAGTTTGAAACCTTGGAATTTATGATAAAGCTTCTTGGTATGCCTGACAAAAAATTACTGGATACTGGCAGGCGTGTTGGCATTTATTTTCTACGGGACCAGAGCAGCCCAGATCCTGTTTGGAGACTGAAAACAGCAGAACAATATTTTAAAACAACAGGATGCATTACAATCAAAAACTATAGTTACGAATGGTTTCAGTCTCTGAATGATTTGAAGAAAATGGCACCAAAAACTAAGGATCCCAATAATTCTAAAGATTTAGAATGCTTTATAGATTTTATTAGGAAAACACAAAATATCAATTCAGCTGACAGGATTCTCCCAGCTGATGCACTTAATCATGATTTTATAACAATGGCCCACCTTGCTGGTGCCAAAAATAGCGTTTATGTGACCAAAGCACAACAAATCTTAAAAAAATGCCAACTCAGGAACCCACCCAAAAACTCTTTTAAGAAAGAGGGTATGCATCATAACACTGAGACTGTTACTCATGCATGTATTCCAACCTCCAGTACAATGGCCCTCATTTCTTATGCCAAAAACGTATCATCTGCCGTAAATGTTAGTCGATTATTGGTGAAATGCAAACACAAGATCTCACCCAGTCTTCTGGACTGCGAAAGCAAAAAGTCCACAAATTTGGATCCCATTAAGATCCTAACTGCAGACAATTCTAAAGAACAAACATCTGAGATGGACATCCAACAGAAAGACCCACCAGAAATTCCTGAGAAAGTAAATTGTAACAGCAAGACTTTTGCTGAAACATGTGTTCCAGCGTTCAACACAACGGCCCACCTTTATGCCAATAACGGATCGTCTGTCACAAATGTTCGTACAATAATTGTAAAATGCAGACACAAGGGTCCAGACAGTTCTTTGGACTTCAAAAGCACATCTATTTCCAGTTCAAAAAACACCTTTGATCAAGAGAATAACAGTTCTAAAAGAAGCAAAGGAAGTATTCAAGATGGATTTATGGGTCCGGGTGTGAAACCTGCAACTGAAGAAAGTTTGGAATGTTTCACTCTCCATCTTCCAGACAAATTTAATAAAAACATTCAGTCAGCAAATCCTTTCAAAAATGACACCAGCTCCGTCAAAACCAATACCTCATGCAAAACAAACGTAGGATTTTCTTGTCAAAATGAAAATCCTTCACATTCTGTAGAGGTGAAATCAAAAAGGAAATATTTGAATAGGATTAGTAACTTCTTCTCAAGAATATTTAAACCCATCGTAAGCTCTTTTAATAATGGTAGAGTCACAAAACGACAAAACAAACGATAAACCAGCTATAAAGATTGCATGGGGAAGTTGTTAGCATAAGGTTTAGGGTTCACACATCTGTCTTTCTGTATGGGGTTCGCATTTGCGGGTTTTCTCTAGGCACTCTGGTTCCCCCACCTCCCGGGTCTCAAGTCAATATCCACATATGTGATTTGTCTGTAATAATAGCAAGTCAATTAAAACAACAGACAAAAACAATCACAACAAAAACTTGGCCATACGGTAGTGTGACGGTTAGAAGAAAAAAAAGGATTACTATTCAAATATCTGCTTTTCTATGTAGAGTTTGCATGTTTTCCTTGTATGTAGGGGTTTTCTCCAGACACTCTGGTTCCCCTACCTCCCAGGTCTCAAGTCCAGCCATTCTAAATCTGCATGTAGGCTATGTGACATACTAGCAAGTCATTTAAAACAACAACAAACAAAAACGACCACAACCAAAACTTGGCCATACGGTAGTGTGAGGGTTAGAAAAAAAAAAAAAGGATTACTATTCAAATATCTGCTTTTCTATGTAGAGTTTGCATGTTTTCCTTGTATGTAGGGGTTTCCTCCAGACACTCTGGTTCCCCTACCTCCCAGGTCTCAAGTCCAGCCATTCTAAATCTGCATGTAGGCTATGTGACATACTAGCAAGTCATTTAAAACAACAACAAACAAAAACGACCACAACCAAAACTTGGCCATACGGTAGTGTGAGGGTTAGAAAAAAAAAAAAGGATTACTATTCAAATATCTGCATTTCTATGTAGAGTTTGCATGTTTTCCTTGTATGTAGGGGTTTCCTCCAGACACTCTGGTTCCCCTACCTCCCAGGTCTCAAGTCCATCCATTCTAAATCTGCATGTAGGCTATGTGACATACTGGCAAGTCATTTAAAACAACAACAAACAAAAACGACCACAACCAAAACTTGGCCATACGGTAGTGTGAGGGTTAGAAAAAAAAAAGGATTACTATTCAAATATCTGCTTTTCTATGTAGAGTTTGCATGTTTTCCTTGTACGTAGGGGTTTCCTCCAGACACTCTGGTTCCCCTACCTCCCAGGTCTCAAGTCCACCCATTCTAAATCTATATAGGCTAAGTGACATAATAGAGAGTCACTTAAAAAAACGACAACAAAAACTTAGCCTTACAATTTTAGCGTATTTGCGCGACTTCCAGTCGTTTCCGGAAATGCATCTGTGTCCGCCATTTTATGATTCCCAAGTGCGGTCAATTGAGGTCCGCCATTATCGGCTCTTGCCAGCTGGCTCTGGAGGGCCGTGTGTCCGATAGGGGTTGTCTCATATGGATAAATTAGCTGGAAACACTCGGTGAACTTAGTGGACGCGCCGCCGATCGCTCCCACAACGTCGCTCGACATGCTAACGAGCGCAGCTAACAGAGCAGCTAACGCGGGCAAAGACACCAAGCCGACATGCCGCGGAGGGGCCATCTGCGGCCGGGAGTTCGCCGCAATGTCCGCCTGGCAGCCTAAGATGTCGGGGGACACTGAGCTAACGCGGAGACACAAAGCCAACAGCCTTTTTGAATGAACTGACATGCTAACGAGTGCTGCTAATGGCGGGGCCTACTAACGCTGAGCAGCTTGTTTTGGATGGACGAACATCGCGGAGAAACGGCTTTCAGTAAGTTTTTTTTTTTTCTGGCTCCAAATGTATGAAGTTAAGAAGCTAACAGTCCTTCTTTTAAACAGTTTGGACCGCGTGTGCGCGTGTGGGGCGTAAGGAAGCAGGGGAGCTCGGACGTGCAAGAGCTAATGCTAAAAGACGAAGGCAGGCTTTGACCAGCTCAAAGTAAGAAATTGTATTTTTTATTTATTCATTTACTGTACAGTACTGTACTGTATTTACATCTGATACTGCACTAGGTGTGTTAGGTGTGTTAGGATAGGCGAAATGCTTGGTAACTGTAGTAATATCCATATACGTGCAGGCAGTGGCGGCTGGGGTGGACTCCGACTTACGGCAAAATCGACCTACAAACGGTCCTTAGGTCCGGAACTCGTTCGTAGGTCGAGGGTTTACTGTATATATATACATACAGTATATAATAAATGTTTCCTGGACGACCACACCATCCTAGAGTTGTTTCAATCTGGCTTCAAATCTCTCCATAGTACCGAAACTGCTCTGCTGAAGGTCTTTAATGAAAATTTTCACAGCCACAGATGCAGGTGATACTGTGCTGCTTGTCTTATTGGACCTTACATCGGCTTTTGACACTATCGACCACAACATCCTCATTTCTAGGCTGGAGCAGTGGGTGGGCATCACAGGGTCTGCCCTCAAATGGTTCGAGTCCTACCTCTCAGACAGAACCTTTTGTGTCAATATCAAAGATTTCAGTTCAGCATCTACAGCGCTTCAGTGGGGGGGGTACCGCAGGGGTCCATCCTCGGTCCCCTTCTCTTCTCATTATACCTGCTGCCACTAGATGCTATTTTCCGCAAACACAAAATAGCCTTTCATTTCTACGCCGATGATTGTCAAATTTACTTTCCCCTGAGGCACAGAGGCTCACGCTCTATTCAACCCCTTCTTGACTGCCTGGCTGACATCCATTATTGGATGGCCTCAAACTTCTTAAGTTTCAATGAGAAGAAGTCTGAAGTCATGTTGTTCCATCCAACAGCTCACTCTCGAATCACGACATTGACCTTCTTTCCCTAGCCCCACTAGAAAAACAAAAGGTCACTAATCTGGGGGTGACAATGGACCCTTCCCTGAAACTTAAGTCATGTAAACATGATTGTTAAATCCTGCTTTTTTCAGCTGAGGCGGCTGTCTAAGCTGAAGCCTATACTATCCAAAAAGAACCCGGAGACAGTAATCCATGCTTTCATAACATCGAGGCTTGATTACTGCAACTCACTTCTGTTCGGAATCAGTCAGTCCTCCATTGCAAGGCTACAGCTGGTCCAGAATGCTGCAGCCCGATTCTTAACTGGTACAGGCCATAGAGAGCACATTACACCAGTTTTGGCCTCCCTGCACTGGTTACTCATTCACCTTCGGATCCAGTTTAAAATACTCATGTATGTTTTTAAATCTCTGAACAGTTCCGCTCCACCTTATCTCACTGACCTTCTGCAGCCATATGTCCCACGGCGCTCTCTGAGGTCAGCAGACCAGATCCTTCTCTCAGTCCCAGATACTCGCCGGAAGCTCAGAGGTGACAGGGCCTTCTCAGTTGCAGGTCCAAGACTGTGGAATGAGTTGCCACTGAGTGTCAGGCAGGCTCCCTCACTCACAGTATTTACGTCTCGCTTGAAAACCCACTTCTATTCTCTTGCCTTTAACACGATGTGATTTGTTTTGATCCTCTCTGTAATATACGGTACATTGTTATTTATAAGACTGAGCTGAACACAGCTTCTCAGACTGAGGAAGTCTTTCGGACGAAAGACGAAACGTTTCTACAGTTTTTTTTGCTTTGTTTTTTGTGTCCAGAGGACCAGACTTAATAATAATAATAATAATAATAATTAATTCAATTTATAACGCACTTTTCATTACTGAAAATCTCAAAGTGCTACACATATATTGAATGCTACACACATTCATAAACCGGTGGCGGCAGACTACCATGCAAGGTGCTTTCCAGTCCTACCGGGAGCAACTCGGGGTTAAGTGTCTTGCCCAAGGACACAACGACACATGGTGCGGGTCCCGGGAGTCGAACCGCCAACTTTCCGATCGGGAGACGACTGCCCCTACCACTATGCCACGGCCGCCCGTGGCATAGTGGTAAAAGTGGTAAATAAAAGTTTTTATTTAAAACAAAGAAAGCCAATGTGTCATTTTAACTGCAGTAAACACATTTAAGTAAAAGTTGTCTGCCTGAAAAAAGGAGCATTAGACCTAACAAAGGAACATGTTCTGATCATTCAACTCCAGTTTGTCTTCAACTCCAGTTAAAATACTGTCTAGTCAACCTTGTAAATAAAGGGTCAATAGTGAACAATATTTTAACTTCCTGATACCATTTTCAAAACTTGGACCCGAGTGTCGAGACATTTGGAGAAATCTCTCGTCTCCTAACATCCATGAACTGACACATTTTAATATTGCAGCAAGAATTTCTTGTTCAAGTTCAGAAGAAGTTGATTTTCAAAGTTTTTTGAGTCCAGTCTGGCTGTTTTGGGAGAGAGAATCTGTCCTGCTGAACTGAACAGTTTTTCAATAATATTTCAATAAGGCCATGGGTGGTGTGTATCTTCTGGCTGAATGTGGTGGAATCCATTTTGGGTGTGTTAGTGGTGCTGTGGGTGCTCCCAGCTCAATGACGTATACACTAGAATATACGTCATTGGTCCAGCTCTTCTTGAAGGCAGGTCTAATGTTACCTGTCCACTTTGCAGTGATTCAATGGAC
>JBBPBX010092763.1:0-13677 GCA_038048925.1 Garcialebias charrua
TATATATATTTTTTAATAATTCAGTTTTGATCATTTTCTTAAATGTACACATTGACTTGGCATTTTTAACTTCATTCTCCAAACCATTCCATAATCCAATTCCCTGGATTGAGGTAGACCGTCCCTTCAAACTAGTTCTGAATTTTGGTTTTACAAATATCTCTGTCCCCTTAAGATTATAACAACTTTGTCTTTTAACAAAATGTATTTGGATATTTAAAGGTAATGTGTTATTCTGAGCCCTATACATAACTGATAAAATACTATAATCTACCAAATCATGGAACTTCAATAACTTCAGTTGATAAAATAATGTACTTGATGGATGACAGTAATGTTTTCTGGTGATAATTTTTACATCTCTTTTCTGTAAAACAAAAATAGGCTTTGTAATTGTTTTACACGCTTTCCCCCAAACATTAATACAATATATTAAGTGTGGAACAATGATTGTGTTATACAACAAATACAGAGCTTTATCATTTAATAACTCTCTGACTTTGTACAGCTTTGCAATAGATTTAGCTATTTTTATTCTTACAGAATGTATGTGTTGTTTCCATGTCAGTTTGTCATCAACTTAATGCGGCTTATAATCCGGTGCCTCTTATAGTCTGAAACATACGGTAGGACCCACAGCCACAGACAGCAGACAGGGAAAATCCAAACTATTTTCATAAAAACAACCAAATACCATGTAACAAAATCTAGAACAGGCGAGTTGCTGAACATACTGTATGATCCTACAGAGAATGAATAAAACCAGGGAATTTAAATCTACTGGATGGGTGATTAGCAGGTGAGAACAGGTGGGATAACTACAGATGAATGATAGTTCAATTCAATGTATATAGCAGCAAGTCACAACAGAAGTCATCTCAGAGCACTGAACAGAAATATTCATATGCAAAAACAATAATTTAACATTAGTTATCTGAGGAGCAGACTGCTTTGAGTTTAACTCCATCACAGACTCTCATCTTGAGCAAGCATGAAGGTGACAGTGGAAAGGAAAAATTCCCTCAAGAAGAAGAAACCTTTAGTAGAACCAGGCTCAGGACAATTGTCCATCTGCTTCGACCGGTTGGGTTTAAGAGGAACAGGAAGGAGGAACAGATACACAATGGTAGGCCAAGAATCACATGTTAAGATAGAAATAGTATCAAATGAAACTACTGTATTCAATTTTAACAATTAATTTAAAGAAACAAGGTCAATTTGTCCTCTTGTAGTCTAAGCCTATAGCAGTATGACAAGCCAACCCCAACTATACTGTAGGATTTATCAAAAAGGAAAGTCTTAAGTCCAGTCTTAAAACTGGGAACAATATGGAAAAATATGGAACAATGAGATCTCAAATATAAGATAGAGCTAGGTTGTTGAGAGCTTTGTAGGTTAGAAGTAAGATTTGACAGCTGTATGTGACAAAGTAAACAAGGAAACTAAGGAAAGAAAACAACTGGGAACAAAGAAAGAAAGACAAATAGGGGACTAAAGAGCCTAAAGAACTTTAAAACACTGGCAGAATTAACATACAGAAATATACTAATCCATGAATCTAAACAGGCTACTTCTAAACAAAAACTCTAAAAACTGTGACATGAGCATGAAAAAAGAAACAGTTTCTCAGGTAGGCAGCCAGAGCCCGCTCAGACTAGTGAGGCAGAGTAGCATGCAGTACATCCCTCTTGAAGCCTGGACTTTGGTGTGGCAGAGAAGAGGTATCCAGCCAAGACTGGAACCGGCACAAGCAGGGCAACCTTATCGATAGGCAGCAGAACTGATGGAGAGTCATGTGGGACCCCCCCACGGGACTTGTGATTGGATTCTGGAGTAGGAGAGGCGTCTGGCAGGACCCTTCAGTAGCAGGATCAGAGGCTGGAGAAGCATATCACAAAACCCCTTTGGACATAGGAACTGGTGTTGTAGGGGTGCACACCCAGAGCTAATAGACAAATTAAACTTAAATTAATTCATAATTTAAGTTGGTTTCAGTTTGAGATCTTCATATTGATATTGTAGTGTTAGAAAACGGCATTGATAACAAATTGATTTTAATTTAAATACTTTAATCCGTTAGTCATTATTACATTTAAAATTATAATTCGACTTCAAACAGAACCTATTGTCAAGAACAATTGTGGTGCGTGACTTTTTTAAACTCTAAATATTTTCTAAATAACGAAATATGAAGTTATTAGTGGAGAAATTCCGTCTGGATGACAGCAGACTGACGCTCCTAAAATATACGACAGGTCCGGACCACTCGTAAATTTTGTTCGTATCTGAAAAAAATCGTAGGATACGAAAACATTGTTGAATGCCACAAATGATCCTAAATCACTCGTACGCACAGTTTAAGAACAAATCTGTGCGTACGAACGGTTCGTGCATGAGGGCCATTGATCTTATTTATTTAATGGCAAATTGTTTTCTGTGTTGCTGTTGTTGTTTGACTTGGCGTTCTCTTCTGTTCTTCTTTGGGAGATCCCACGAGTGTTGCCCGAGCATCACGTAACAATTCCATGAAAACGACTCAATCCACACATGGGGGAGAACGGAATGGGAGGAGGCCATGTGTGCACTTTCATGCAGAGAAGGAGAGGGAGGACAAGAGACATACCAACCATCTGAGAGATTTTAGGAGGTGTTCAGGGAGAGTGTAGAGTCATCACTAATGAGATGTGTGTATATAAGTGTGTGCGTGTGTCATTAGTGACTGTGAGCTAATGAGTGGAGAATGAGAGCAGGTCTTTAGGACAGCTGGAGGGCCTGTGGAAAGGAAGAAGACCCCTCTGGAGATGACAGTGTGTGTAAAGTCAAGGGTGGCTCTCAGGGACTAAATCATTTGAGAAGATTTTAGGTTCGTCTTTTTCTCCTGGATTGTCTGTGAAATAAATCTTGCAGAACATATCAGCAAGACTTTTATGGCAAACTTGGTCCAGACAACTGACACGGTTCTTTTAAGACATTGAACTCTAAACATGGAAAATCCATTGCTTAATTATTGATGTTGACTTGATCATTTGTAGTGAGTGATTAGATCCAAAGTGTCAGAAATCTTATCAATGCAATGTGCGTGAAATTAATGTAAAAAGTTAAAAGCTGCTGCCTTTAGTGGCAGTGTTTAATGCCTGGTACCCACTGCCCCGATTTCGGGCGGCTGAAGCGGCCGGTTTACATTCAAAGTCTATGAGGAGACGCGTGGAGTCACGGCGACCAGGGAAGCGGCGCGATTCGAGTGATCAAAGCGGCGCGGCGGCAGCCCAAGTTCCCTTCGCGGGCACGCGCGCGTCCAAATCAACCTAGCCGTCGAGCCGCCGACGTCCCAAATGTTGATCTCTGGCGGCTCGACGCATCCGGCAAACAGTCGGGAGAGCAGAAAGTTCATTCTCAATAGTCCAGGTATCAAATCCGCTCATTCTCAATCAGTGCATCTGGACAATTTCTTTTTAGTAGAAACGTTTCCGTGCATGCGGCACGTCCAGAGCAGCGGCTGCTCGAGTTCAACAAATTGAACTTTGACCTACTTTGGCTGCTCGCCGCGTGGCAGCAACCAATCGGGAGAGCCTCGCTATCTGATTACACAACCACAACGGGACTTTTTTTGGACTCTTTAAACTCACCGGATCGAGCCTCAATGAACTGGAACAAAACTCCGGTAATAAACGTGGCATTTTTACAGTTGCTGCTGACAGGCTGCTGTACTCTCCAGTGTAGATCACCCCAAACATAAAAAAAACGTTTTATCTCATCAAAGACCGTCGGAAGTGCAGTTAACACAACAACTGAACCCGGAAAACAAGCTAGAGACCCCTCCCTCTGCTACCCCCTAGTGTACGTCATCAGACGGTCTTCAGTGGCCAGTGGGACCGTGACCAGCGGCCAAAAGGGGGCGGCAGGCGCGTTTCGAGTTGTGCAGTGGTTACCAGGCATAAGACTAATGCCGGGTACACACCAAACGCATTTTGAGCAGCCAAAGCAGCCAGTTTAAATGCAAAGTCTATGGTGGCCGCGCATCTAGGAGCAGCGCAGCGTGGTGCGGCACGTTTTGAGCAGTTTGAGCAGCGCGCAAGGTAGCGGCAGGGTGCGGCAGCTCCTTTTCCGTGCATGCGGCACGTCCAGAGCAGCGGCTGCTCGAGTTCAACAAATGGAACTTTGACCTACTTTGGCTGCTCGCTGCGTAGCAGCAACCAATCGGGAGAGACTCTGCTATGTGATGGCGCAACGACGACGGGACGGAAGTAGGTGGGCACCGTGTGACGTATTAAAAGAATGGACGAAAAACAGTCTGCGTGCTGCTGCTTTGTTGATTAAATACAACAAAGCAATTCTTCGGATTACGTCCGCCATTTCAGAGACTGGAAAAAAACAAACCCGACCGGAAAAGGACCAAGACGCTCCTCCCACTGCGCGTCTTCAGACGCGTTTGGTGTGAACAGACATCTGTTGACAAGCAGCCAACACCGCGCGTCGGGAGCGTTTTTGCTGCTCAAACCGCGTTTGGTGGGAACCCGGCATAAGATAATCAAGGAAGGAATCAAGGAATCAAGGAGTTTTATTAACATTGCATCAATTTTCACCGATTACAACGTAAATATGTATTGCAGGCATCCAGAGAGAAATGAGTGAGTGCAAAAGCTGCAGCAAAACAAAGCACATTACATGTTTTATCAACACACGATATGTTTTATCAACACACGACATGTTTATTCAACACGTTGATATACTTTTAGCGCGGCCAGGCCCAATCTGTCTCCAGATGAAGGTCAAAAGCAGGAAAACAAGCAGAAACACTGGGATTCACAGCATTGATATTAAAAAAGATGAATCACATTTTGTCTTCAAGACACCGCGTGATTCAGTAAAAACCATATCAGAGCACATTTTGGTACAATAACAAAGGAAATACGGCATGGCAGGGAGATTGGGTCCATGATTACTTTCAGACAAACACAATCAAAGTTATACCTGTAGCTGATTTGGTAAAACCTAGTTAATGATGAATGATTAATTAATTTTTTTAATTGATTCACTTTATAGATTCCAGTTAATCTGAACCACTCACTAAAGTGTTCTGGTCTACTTGAGTCTTTTGTTGCGCTACAGTTAGATGTCAGACTTGTGAAGGATTCAGATATTTAACACCACTGAGTCAGTAATCGACCAGCTCTGTCATCAGCGACATCATTTGTGATCTAACGAGATCTATTAATATGAGTTGTACATGTTTTGTGTTTTCAGTGGGATTACATTGCATTGAGTAGTGGATGTATATCTAATGATTACTTTTTGAAAGATTCATTAAAAACTGTCAAGTGGTTCATGAGATATTTTGCTAAAAGACAAACCTATTTGACATCTATAGTTAGACACAACGTTTTAAAAAACAGGTCTCTGGAATATAAACTGGAAATAAGTCTCAGCTGCAAAACTGTTAAACTTAGCTCTTTGTGTAAAACAGACTGTTACTGTATAGACATTAATTTTTTTTTACTGAAGTTGCTTAGCTCTGGTGCTCCTGCCGTCCGTCCATCCATCCATCCATCCATCCATCCATCCATCCATCCATCCATTATCTTTACCCGTTTCTTTTTTTTGGGGGGGTCGCCGGCACCCATGTCCAGCTATCACTGTGCGAGAGGCGGGGGACACCCTGGACATGTCGCAAGTCCATCACAGGGACAGAAAATCCAGCTGTGGTTAATGGGATATTTTGCTAAAAGGCTAATACTCCCACACAAAGACACAGGCAAAATGATTATAACCCTTAATCCTTTAGAGGAGGATGACGACAATGAAACCAAACTCAGTCTGATGCTGTGATAGTTTTTGATCAACTGAATGTCTCTACTGTTTAGGAACTTAAAGGCAGAAAAAAGACAGAAAGGGAAAATGACTGCTGTACTACTCAACAGACACACACACAGGCAGGAGGAGGCTTGTGTCAGTCCAGGTGGCTTATAGGATCAAATGGGGCCGGAGGCTGAGGGCTGCTATAACATTACTCTCCATCAGCAGGATCTACAACAGGCAGGTGTGCTGCAGGACTGACGCAACACCCCCACCTCCCACTCTGTGTGTCTCAACACACACACACACACACACACACAGGTTTGTTTTACTATCTTTGTGGGGCCATTGCATTGACTTCCATTCATTTTTCATTCATTTCTATAGCCTAACCCTGACCTTTACCCTAAACCTAACCATTACCAATGCATACCTAAACCTAACCTTAACACATCCTCAATTCACACCTTAGTCCTAAACCTAACCCCTAACCCACCAACGGGACTTCTTCTTATGGGGCCCGGGCTTTGGGCCCCATAAGAACCAGTTGGGCCTCACAATTTGGTAAAACTCAGAAAACTGGGCCTTACAACGTAGCATAAACAAGGACACACACACACACACACACACACACACACACACACACACACACACACACACCCCTTCACCCTGACCTTTACCCCAAACCTAACCATTACCAATGCATACCTTACCCTAAACTTAACACATCCTCAATTCACACCTTAGTCCTAAACCTAACCCCTGACCCACCAACGGGACTTCTTCTTATGGGGCCTGGACTTTGGGCCCCATAAGAAGAAGTTGGTCCTCACAATTTGGTATAACTCAGAAAAATGGGCCTCACAATGTAACATAAACAAGGACACACACACACACCTTCACTTGGTTGGTTTCCTTCACCTGACAGCCAGGGTGCTGAGTCTGAGCAGTGTGTGTGTTTGTGTGTGTTACGTGTATGTGTGTGAGTGTGGTTGATCCAGGCACAATGAATAGAGAAGGTCTGTCAGTGAGCACCTGTTGGCCAGCTGTCAGGGTCACCTTTCAGGGTCACCTTTCTTTCTGAAGACTCAAAATCTATCTATCTATCTATCTATCTATCTATCTATCTATCTATCTATCTATCTATCTATCTATCTATCTATCTATCTATCTATCTATCTATCTATCTATCTATCTATCTATCTATCTATCTATCTATCTATCTATCTATCTATCTATCTATCTATCTATCTATCTATCTATCTATCTATCTATCTATCTATCTATCTATCTATCTATCTATCTATCTATCTATCTATCTATCTATCTATCTATCTATCTATCTATCTATCTATCTATCTATCTATCTATCTATCTATCTATCTATCTATCTATCTATCTATCTATCTATCTATCTATCTATCTATCTATCTATCTATCTGTCTGTCTGTCTGTCTGTCTGTCTGTCTGTCTGTCTGTCTGTCTGTCTGTCTGTCTGTCTGTCTGTCTGTCTGTCTGTCTGTCTGTCTGTCCAAGTAAAGCAATTTAACATCAGAAGTTGATGTGAGAAAAAGTAGGAGATAAAAAGTTGTCACAAGAGTCCATCCATCCAGCCATCCATCATTTTCTGCTTGTTCCAGAGTCGGGTCACGGGGAAAGCAGTTTGAAAAGGGAGGCCCAGATGTTTTTTTTAATTTACAAAGCCACCTCTTCCAGCTCTTATGGAAGGACTTCAAGGCATTCCCAGGCCAGTCTCTCCAGCATGCATCTTCTCAGGGGTCTCATTCGTCCATATTGGAAATGCCTGGAAAACATCTCTATGAAGACGTCCAAAGGCATTCTTAATGTCTGAATCACCTCAACTGGCTCCTCTCAATGTGGAGGAGTAGCGGATCTACTCCAAATCTCTATTGGAGCATTAAACTTCTCACCTCATTTCTAAGGTAGAGGTCAGCCACCCTGCAGATGAAAACTGTGCAAAATGGTATAAACGCATAGCAGATTTCTATCCTGTGTCCAAAAACACATGGCAACGGTTAAAAAAGTAAAATTAATATAATTATTTCACTGAATGTAAAATAGGTGTACTAGTGTCGGAGGTGGAGGCAAGTGGTAACATTTTATTTGGCAGTCTTTCCTCAGGGTTAGTAATAAAAGGGAAAACAATGAGTGGCAGAATTTTGCAAATGCTGTTAAAGTGGCCAGATTAGAATTCAGTCTCTAGTCTAAAATTTCCTTGTGGTTTCCAATTGAAGGCAATCTTTGGTAGTCTCTGTGCTTCCATTCTCAGTACATGTCCTGCAAACTTGAGCTTCCTTAGCTTAATTGTTTGGCTCATGGGTATGGTATGTGTCCTACGATAGACTTCTGCGTTTGTAATCCGATCTAGGTATGTAATCTTCAGTATCTTTCGCAGGCATCTTTGTTGGAATGCATCCAATTTCTTGGCCATCTTTACTGACATCTTCCACGTCTCACTGGCATACAAGGCTGTGGGGATAACCACTGCTTGCAGTAGTCTGACCTTAAGATTCGTGGATATGGATTTACTTGCCCATATTGATTGCAGTCTTCTGAATGTTGATGCTGCCTTACCGATGCGGGTGGTAATATCTGCATCTACGTTGCCATCGTCAGTTATGACACTTCCAAGGTAGACAAATTTCTGTACCTTCTCAGCAGACGATTGATCTATTGTTATCTGTATGTTTGGTTCTGTGTGCCCAACTTGCATAACCTTTGTTTTTCCTTCGTTTATTTTCAAACCAATCCTTTTAGCGTTTTCTTGTAGGGCTTGCGTCATATCTTGAAGCACTGGTTGAGTGTTTGCCAGTAGGACTATATCGTCTGCAAAGTCTAGATCCGTTAAGTTCTCATTTGTCGTCCATTTTATTCCAAAATTTGTTTTGCACATGGCTATTCTCATTACATAGTCTATGGCGAGGAGGAACAAGAATGGAGATAGTGGGCAACCCTGTCTCACTCCAGTGAGTATTTCAAAGTAATCTGTGGTGCCTGCTTCTACCTTCACACAGCAGCTGGCACCATCATACAAATTTTGGAAGATCTCTACATACATCTCGGGTATACCATAGCTTCGCACAATGTCCCACAAGCTTATTCTGTGTATGCTATCAAATGCTTTTTGGAAATCGATGAAATTCATAGCTATAGGTTTTTGGAACTCTATGCATTGCTCTATGATGTTTCTTAGCACGAAAATCTGGTCACTGCATGATCTGTTGGGACGGAATCCCGCTTGTTCTTCTCTAAGTTCTTTGTCAACGGCGGCTCTTAGTCTGTTTAACAGCACCGCACAGAATAGTTTCTTTGGTACCGAAAGTAGCGTTATTGTGACAGAATGGAAGATGTTCTGTTTTAATAGTGCAATTGCTCATCAAGGTTTAATTCTCTCACTTTAACTGAGGATGTTCAGTAAGCATGTAGTGGCAACAGTTTGCCACAAGAGGGCATATCAAATATAGTGTGCACTCCTGACTCAGCAAGCTGACAGTAATTAAGTACTATGTTTGGCTGAGGAAGGAGGAAATGCTCATGTTGCCCTCATGTCTGTTTAACAGGTAACTATCCACACAAGTGACACAAATATAGCAATGTATGAGATTATTGAGAAGTCCATGTGAATGTGGGGAATGTTGGCCGTTTACCCCTTGTGTTAAATGTTACCTAATGTTGTTAGTCTGAGTAAGCTGGCAGCTAAGCTAACTTTAACTGGTTGTGTTGGGACTTATAGGATATACTGCCATAATTATTTGTGTGTTAGGAGAATTGAGCTGTAACTGAATAATTTGCTATTGAACTGAATTTAGGACTGTTTATTGTAAGTGCATGAAGCGGACAGTAATTAAGTACTATGTTTGGCTGAGGAAGGAGGAAATGCTCATGTTGCCCTCATGTCTGTTTAACAGTTTTCAGCAATAAAAGAACAACCCGCAACAAACACACTGACTCATTATTGAAGTGTGCAACAAAATTGGTGCCCCGTGTGAGGGATCAGCTGTGCTTCATGGAAGATTGAGTGAGACCTGTGTGAGCCAAACAGCAATGGAGTGGGAGCAACTACAAGACCAGCTGAGTGAGGCCCTGGTGCAGTTGAAAGTGGACCAGCTCCAAGAGGTGTGTGTCTATGCAAAGATTTCTGCTGACAATCAGACCAAAAAGCATACGCTGATCCGATTAATAAGTGAAGCGGCTGATACTGCTATTGAGAGTGAAGAGGAGGACGTGGCTCATCAATTCCTCAACAGATTAATTTCAAAAGCTAAAGAAGTGAGCAAAAATAAGAAGCCACAGTATGGTGATGATACAGATGATGGGGATGTTGCTGCTCTTGAAAGTTTACAAGAAAAATATGCAGCCTTACAGACAAGTTTCCAAGCTTCAACAAAGACATTAGAGGAAGAAATGGCAAAGTTGGAAATCAAAGTGAGAAAGCAGGGGCCATACCACCTGCCTACACAACCAGTGAACCCTTTTTCACCTAGGCCCCCTGAAGTTACCATAAGAAGAGAGTTTAAAATTAATGGCCAAATTGGAGAAAGGGGTCAAAGAGACAAACTTTCCTATTCAAATCTAATGCATCAGATTGATATGGGGTTGAAAAGAAATCACAGCGAAGTGGAGATTATAGAGGCTGTGGTCAGGGCTATCAGTCCAGGTTTACCCCTTCGTGACATGCTGGAGATCAAAACAGACCTCACTATTGCACAGTTGAAGACAATGTTAAGGGGCCATTACAAGGAGGATAGCTCCACTGACCTGTACCACCGTTTAATAAATATTACACAGGACAGTACTGAGTCTCCACAGAACTTCTTATTTAGGGCAATAGAGTTAAAAGAAAGATTGCTTGCTGCATCCAGAGAACCTGGCTCAGAAGAAGACTATGGTCCAGAACTGATTCAGAAAAAGTTTCTGAGAGCTGTTGGGACAGGGCTCATTAATGATAATGTGAAACACCAGCTCAAGAACTTCCTGGATGATCTGAGAGTTACAGATGATGTGCTAATAGCAAAGACAAATGAGGCAGCCAGCATGGAATGGGAAAGACAACAAAAGTTCAGGAGAAGCAGTAAGGACTTGAAAGTGAGGGAAGTAAGAGCAGAAGCACAGCCAACCCCAAAGACAAAAGTTGGAGCAATCTGGGACCAAGAACAACCATCTTTCACCGGGATGAAAACTAAAACCATGAAAACCCAATCTTCTGCCTCCCACACAGAAACTGAGCTCCTGGACGCCATCAGACAACTTAAAAGTGAAATGCAAGACATCAGGAAACTGGTTAATGACTCTTCTGTGTCTGTTTACAAGTCAAGACCAAGCAGAAAGCGTGGCTGTAAAAGTTGTCAGGACAAAAATAGAGGAGAAGTGTGTGACCACTGCTTTAAGTGTGGACAAAGTGGGCATCTTTCACGGGGGTGTAGATTGAAGAAAACATTGGGGAACACTGACGAAGTGGGCACATTAACAAGCACTGTAACATCAATACCAGCAACAGGAGTGGACAGGACTGAAAAGAGGCTAACTGGAGATGGTCACAAACTACACCCTGATGTTAAACATGCAACACCTCAGGTGAATGAAATGGTCGGTGTCAACCTCCTCTCCCCATCACAAAGAGACAAGCTGCTCAACCTGATTGGAAAGAGGTGTACCATTACCTGCCTACTGGATGAGGTGGAAACCAAGGCTCTGTGGGATACTGGATCACAGGTATGCCTCATGAGTGAAAAATGGAGAAAACAGAATATTCCCCATGCTACAGTTAGAAGCCTCAGTGAAATTATTGGTCCTGGAATATTGGATGGGAGAGCAGTGAATAGGACACCAATCCCTTTTATTGGGTGGGTGGAGGTCAAATTCAAATTGCCATCTGTTAATCCCACACCGCTGGAGGTCTGGGTGCCAATTCTGGTGGCTGAAGAGGAAGGGGTGGGAGAAGAACCAATCATTGGGTTCAATGTAATTGAATACCTGTTAAAAATGGGTGTGGATCCTTCTCCCCTCATCACAGAAGCTGTCAGTGCAGCATTTTCCATTGAATGCAAGAAGGCAGAAGTACTTCTAAAAGTCATGAAAAATGCAAATGATGTACAGGAAGTAGGCAATGTAAAAGCAAGCAGAGAGAACATCATCATTCCAGCTGGACAGGTGAAGATGGTGAAGTGCAATGCACGAGCGGGTCCACTCACAGGTCATCAAGGAGTCCTGTTTGAACCTCTTTCACCATCACAACTACCAGAGGGATTAAGGGTCAAAGAAGGAGTAGTGTGTCTACACCGAGGTTCTTGGTCCCACCTAAGAATCCCAATTAACAATGATACTGCTCATGACATTGTTTTACCTTCCAAAAGTAAATTAGGACAAATCCAAGCAGTGAAGGCCATGTATGCGGCACAAACAGAACCAGCAGAGATAAACCAAACTGAGACATCCATCTTCTGTGGTGAAAAGGGCAGAGTAACAGAAACAAGTTGTGAAGGAAAAGGGAAGAAAAGCCAACTAGGAATGGAAAGTGAAGGTGGTTGGGATCCACCAGTTCCCATTAGTCACCTTTCCCAAGAACAACAACAAATGATAAAACAACTGCTGCGAGAGGAGTGTGCAGCCTTCTCTCGTGATGATTATGATGTTGGAACCATCCCCTCATTGCAACTCAAAATCCGACTGCAGGATCCAACACCAGTGACAAGAACATATATATCCATCCCCAAACCGCTCCATAAGGAGGTAAAAGAGTATCTTGAAGATTTGTTGAATAGGGGCTGGATAACAAAGTCAAAATCAAACTATTCTAGCCCAATAGTTTGTGTACGTAAAAAGGATGGCAGCCTCAGATTATGCTGTGATTACAGGGAGCTGAATAAGAAGTCTTTGCCAGACCGCCACCCTATCCCCCGCATACAGGACATGTTAAACAGTCTGATTGGAAGTTCCTGGTTTTCAGTTCTCGACCAGGGAAAAGCCTATCACCAGGGCTTCCTGGAAGAATCAAGCCGCCCACTCACTGCATTTATCACTCCCTGGGGTCTGTATGAATGGGTGAGAATACCTTTTGGATTATCATCTGCACCAGCAGAGTTTCAGAGGTCCATGGAGGAGTGTATGGCAGGACTTCGGGATGAGGTGTGTTTGCCCTACCTGGATGATAATTTGGTGCACTCTCAAACATTTGAAGACCACCTGAATCATCTTAGAAGTGTATTGCATCGTTACCAGAAAATGGGAGTCAAGCTGACACCAAGAAAATGTGACATCTTTAAGAACCAAGTAAGATTCCTTGGAAAGCTGGTCACACACAAGGGATATACAATGGATCCTGCAGACATTGCTCCAGTGCAAAGTTTGAGACACAAAAATCCCTCCACGGTGGGAGAGTTAAGAAAATTAATGGGATTTGTCTCCTACTATCGCAGTTACATCCCAAACTTCTCCTGCATAGCCAAGCCGCTCTATGATCTCGGATACAAGCGGCTGAAATGAGTTTTCTCCGCAGGGTGTCTGGACTCTCCCTTAGAGATAGGGTGAGAAGCTCAGTCATCCGGGAGGGACTCGGAGTAGAGCCGTTGCTTCTCCACATCGAGAGGAGCCAGTTGAGGTGGCTCGGGCATCTGGTTAGGATGCCTCCTGGACGCCTCCCTGGTGAGGTGTTCCGGGCATGTCCCACCGGGAGGAGACCCAGAGGAAGACCCAGGACACGCTGGAGGGACTATGTTTCTCGGCTGGCCTGGGAACGCCTTGGGATTCCCCCAGAGGAGCTGCTCCAAGTGGCTGGGGAGAGGGAAGTCTGGGCCTCCCTACTTAGGCTGCTACCCCCGCGACCCGACCCCGGATAAGCGGAAGAAAATGGATGGATGGATGGAT